>VDFB02282342.1:0-68952 GCA_007258455.2 Sequoia sempervirens | reverse complement strand
ATGCTTGATTGTGCTTCATTGATAGATTAAACTTGGATTTCTTGAATTACATAGTTTAGTGGTCGCTATTCATGGTTCATGCTTATTTAAACTTGATTTTTGGTTGTATAGTAACTATGATAACTTGTGAGGTGTCTAAGATTTTCAAGGAGGAAAAAAGCATGTTAAGAAGGATTTAATTGTGGACTTGGAAAAAATAATGAGTTTATAGAAAAGGTAGGATGAGACTACTTGAATGCCCAAGTTAGGTAGTGGTGGTTTTTAATTTTCTATTAGTTAACTAAACTTGTTTTGAGAATTGAATTGTTTGCATGGATATGGACACCTAAATTGGTTACAAGTGGTTTCTAGCACAATATCTAGGAAATCATTCCATGTTTATAAAGGCTTATTTTATGCCTATATATTGAATGATTGATTTGGATTCTTTATGAGATAGGATTTTGTAGGTTTTATTATGCCACCAAAATTTCTCCATTGTTATATTATTTTTATGATATCTTATGAAGGCTTGATTAGAGTTAATTTTGTAAACTTATTATAGTTGCTTATATAATACATTTAGTTTGATTTTTGAGGCTGTGGTTTTCCCCAAAAGGTTTTCCAAGGTAGTAGTAATGTGTCAACTATGCTTTTTAATAACTTGCATGTCTATGCATGTGTTGTTTTCTTATCAAGGATTATTAGATCTAAGCATATTTATATTATCTCTCCTCATAGATTATTTATGAATCATTTATGTCATCTCAACTTGATTTCATTTGGTATCAAAGCCTTATCAACTCAAGTCCTAGGTATTAGGAAAAATATTTTTTGAATTAATTTTGGTTTAGTGGGATCTATGCATATAGGGTATGCTTGCTAAGGCGGGAATATGGAAATCACATACATATTGGAGATGGAAACATTTAGCAACATTAACTTTGAGTTTTGAAAGCTCAATATGTTCTAGTATGTATAACGATCATGCAAATACTGCACACACTCATAACGCATTCTCTTAGTGAGGTTTAGGGGCTTATAGCCCCAATAGCAGAGGTTTGGGGCACAACCCTAAATTTTTTCATTACCACACGCCAAGGTTTTCCCATCGACACGCCAAATGAAAAATGACTTTGTAAAACCCTAATTATAAAGCTTCCAAAAATCTTGTTAATAGTGGTTGACAAGTTGCGTGTGTATCCACAAGATTGTAATCATTTTACAATCGATAAGAAAATCATTGAAGGTGGCTAAGTTTTTGTGGATGTAGCCCATATTGGATGAACCACGTTAAAATTATGTGTTGTTCTTCATTGTTATTTCGGGGTTATTTAATCTGCATATAATTGTTAATATTTATTGCTCCAATCTGCCTAAATCCTAACAACTAGTATCGAGTCGCAGGTATTTCGCTGATCGGTAGGAACCTCTCTAGATTTGAGGGAGCAATGGAAGAAGGAAAATTCAAGGTTGAGAAGTTCAACGGCCAAAATTATCAATTATGAAAGATGCAAATGGAATATTATTTGTATAAAAATGATCTATGGCATCCATTGCAAGGAAAAGCAAAGAAAGATGCTACAATGTCCAATGAAGAATGGGATATTTTGGATAGAAAGGCACTAGGAACCATTCGATTATGCCTAACACCATCTGTGGTATGCAATATATCAGAAGCAAAGACAACAGAAGATCTAATGGAAGCTTTGGCTAAATTATATGAAAAACCCTCAGCCTCAAATAAGGTATTTCTCATGAAGCATTTGTTTAATCTAAAAATGATTGAAGGTGGATCTGTGATAGATCATTAAATGAGTTTAATACAATTACTAGTCAGTTAACTTCTGTAAAAGTGAATTTTGATGAAGAGGTGAGGGCTCTCTTAATTTTATGTTCTTTGCTAGAAAGTTGGAATAACTTGGTAATGGTTGTAAGTAACTTTGTCTCTGGTTCAAATACATTAGAATTTGATGAAGTTGTTGGTGTTATCCTTAGCGCGGAAATGTGATGAAAAAGCATAGGTGAAAATTCAACATCAGGTAATTCTTTGACTATAGAGAACAGGGGAAGAACAAAGGAGAGAGGAAAAATCCCTACAAATTGTGGGAAGTCACAAGGGAAGTCAAAGAAAGGTAGATCTAAATCCAGAGGAAGAATGGATTACTGGCACTATGGAAAGCTAGGTCACTTGAAGAAGGATTGTTGGTCTCGAAGAGGAAAACAAGGCGATAGACAACATGATGAAAGTAAGGAAGCTAATGTTGCAAGTAATAAATTATAGGATGCTTTAATTCTATTGCTTAGATAATGATAATGATTCCTAGGTAATAGATTCAGGGGCTTCATTTCATGCCACACCCCATAGGAAATATTTTGTAGATTATGTTCAAGGTAATTTTGGACAAGTATATTTGGGTGATGATGAACCCTATCAGATTGTTGGAAAAGGAAAGATAAAAATCAAGTTGCAGAATGGAATTGAATGGTTGCTACAAGAGCTAAGGCATGTTCCAAATTTGAGAAGGAATTTAATTTTTGTAGGACAACTGGGTAGTGAAGGCTACATAGTTACCTTTTCAAATAAATTTTGGAAGGTCACTAAAGGTGCATTAGTAGTAGCTAAAGGTGAAAAGGTAGGCACATTGTATTTGTGTAACGGTAATACTTACTCTACCTTAGCTGCTACAGAAACAGTTTCTACTAAGATAGTTACAACACTTGCGAAAGGGACAAAAACAAAATTGAGGAACCATAGACTTGGGCACATGAGTGAGAAAGAGATGGAGATCCTTCACTCCAAAAAATTGCTACCAGGTATGAAGCATATTGACTTGGAGTTTTGTGAAAATTATGTTTATGAAAAATAGAAAAGAGTCTAATTTATCAAAGTTGGAAAAGAGAAGAAGAAAGAAATTAGAGCTTCTGCATTCAGATGTATGGGGACTAACTTAGGTATCTTCTCTTGGTGGATCTTGTTATTATGTTACTTTTATTGATGATGCAACTAGGAAAACATGGGTGTATTTCCTAAAACAAAAATTAGAAGTGTTTGAAACTTTTAAAAAGTGGAAAGCTTTGATTGAGAATGAGACAAGAGGTTGAAGTGTCTCAAATCTAATAATGGAGGTGAGTATTGCAGCAGATAATTTGAAAATTATTGTTCATACAATGGAATATGTAGGAAAAAATTAGTTCCCGAAACCCCACAAGAAAATGGTGTGTTTGAGAGGATGAATAGGACCATATGGAGCGTGCAAGGAGCATGAGATTGCATGTTGGACTGCCCTTACAGTTTTGGGTAGATGTTGTACATACTACTATTTATTTAATAAACAGGGGACTTCCAAATCCTTTGAATGGTGGAATTCTAGAGGAGGCATCGACGAGTAAAAAGGTAAACTATTCATTTTTGAAAACCTTTGGTTGTGAAGCTTTTTCCCAAGTTGATATTGAAAATAGAACCAAGCTTGAGGCTAAGTCTAAAAAATGTACCTTCATTGGATATGGAGTAGATGAATTTGGTTATTGGTTATGGGATTATGAAAATCATAAAATCATTAGGAGTAGAGATGTTATATTCAATGAGAAGGTCATGTATAAGGATCAACTACAAGAAAAGAAGCATGAACGGGCCAAAAAGGAATATGTGGTGCTGGATGAGATTCCAGAAAATAAAATGCCAGTGGTACCTGATGCTCAGTAACAACAAGTTATCCCATAGACTCCTGCAAGTGTTATATGTTTTACAAGGATAATTAGACCTCCAAAAAGATTTTCTCCATCATTATATTCTATATTGTTAACTGATTCTAGTGAACCTAAAGGTTATGAAGAAGCAATGTAGGTAGATACCAAAAAGTAGTGGGAGCTAGGCATGAAAGAGGAAATGGATTCCTTCCTACAAAATCACACTTGGGACTTAGTCCAATTACTTGCAGGTAAAAGAGCATTGCCAAATAAATAGGTTTACAAGTTGAAGGAAGAAAATGGAGGAAAGAAAAGATATAAGATCAGACTGATGGTAAAAGGTTTTGTATAGAAAAAGGTATAGATTTTGATGAAATATTTTCTCTAGTTGTAAAGATGACTTCTATTAGAACTATTTTAAGTCTTGTGGCTATGGAAGACTTGCATCTTGAATAGTTAGATGTGAAAACAACATTTCTCCATGGGGATTTGGAAGAGGAAATATACATGCAACAACCACAGGGATATGAGGTCAAGGGTAAGGAGGAATTGTGTGCAGGTTAAAGAAGAGTTTGTATGGCCTGAAGCAAGCACCTCGACAATGGTATTTGAAATTTGATAGTTTTATGGCTGAAAAAGGTTACAAAAGATGTCATTATGATTATTGTGTTTATTTTAAGAAATTGGATAATGGCAACTATATTATCCTGTTGCTTTATGTTGATGGCATGCATGTTGTTAGGTCTAACATGTAGCATTTTAATGAACTCAAGCAAAAGTTAGCAAATTCATTTGCTATGAAGGATTTGGGTGCAAAAAAACAAATCCTTAGTATGAGGATCACACAAGATAGGACAAACAAAAAATTATTTGTCTCAAAGTGAGTATGTAGAGAAGGTGTGGAAAACGTTTAACATGCAAGATGCAAAAGCAGTTAGTACACCTTTGCCTGGTCATTTTAAGTTGACTAAGGAGATGTGTCCAAAGACACCAGAGGAGGAAGATAAAATGTTTAAGATACCATATACATCAGCAATTGGTAGCTTGATGTATGCAATGGTATGCACAAGGCCAAATATTGTACATGCAATGGGAGTTGTGAGAAAGTATATAAGCAATCTAGGAATGGAACATTAGAATGTAGTAAAATGGATTCTCCAATATTTGAGAGGTACTACTTCAAAGAAACTATGTTTTGGAGGAACAAAATCTGCTCTAAAAGGATATGTTGACTCTGATCTGGAGGGTGATATTGATAGCAGGAGGAGTACTACAAGGTATTTTTTTACTATAGGAGGAATTGCAGTCAGTTGGATTTCAAGACTGCAAAAGGTTGTGCTTTCAACCACTGAAGTTGAGTATGTTGTTGCTACAAAATCCAGCAAGGAGATGATTTGGCTACAACGTTTTCTACATGAATTGGAACAACAACAAGAAGATAGCCCTTTGTACATTGATAGCCAGAGTTCCATTCATCTTGCTAATAACTCGGCTCTACATTCAAAAACTAAGCACATACAACTTAGATACCACTTCATCTGATCAGTTTTGGAGGATGGGCAGTTGAAGTTGGAAAAAATTCACACAAGTGAGAATCCTGCAAATATGTTCACAAAGGAGGTTACACAGGAAAAACTAATTTCCTCATCATTTTTCGTTGGCCTTCATGACTGATAATGGTGGACATAAGAAACTAGCCAAACCTGTAATCCAGTGGGAGCTGCAAGTGCAGCGATGTCGTCCAAGATCCGTCTCCAAGTGGGAGATTGTTTAGTGTGGAGCCTAATCAGTCTCCAAGTGGGTGATTATTGGTATGTGGCGACTGATCATGCAAATACTGTACACTCATAACGCATCCTCACCGGGGTTCAGGGTCAGGCCAGGCCCTGAGCGAGGGTTCGAGGATGGAAACCCCTGATAGCAACGGTTCGGGGGTGCAACCCCCAATTTGTTTTCCCATTAACACGTCAAGGTTTTCCCGTTGACACATCAAATGAAAAAAATGACTTTGTAAAACCCTAATTTTGGAAGCTTCCAAAAAGCTTGTTATAAGTAGCTGGGATGTAAGTTGTGGTGTGTGTAATTTGCAAGATTGTAATATGTTTTGCATTGGATAATAAAATCTTTGGGTGGCTGAGTTTCTATGGAAGTAGCCCATATTGGGTGAATCACGTTAAATTTTGTGTTGATCTCTTTTGTATTATTCTTCATTATTATTTCTGGGTTATTTAATATGCATATAACTATTAATGTTTATTGCTCTGATCTACTTGAATCCTAACACAATGTGGAGTATTTACTCATTAATTAAGACATATGACCTGTAATATCTAGAAAAAATTGTGTGTATGACTAAAATACTAGGTTGTGTTGGATAGGAAGGTGAGCATTATCAAACTTTACTTAATTGATTTAGTATTCCTTAGTATTTTAGAATAAATAACCATCAAAAACCTCTTGAAAATATTGGGGAACTTGTAGTAGATAAACTCCTTCTATTGTAGAAGTTATATTCTTTATGGATGGGTGAGGATGATTCTTTTGTTGATCACCTCAATGCATTTAACATGATCATGAGATAATTACAATCATTTGGGATGAAAATAGAAGAACATTGATGCATGATCTTATTATGTTATTTTCCAAACTTGTGGGATAACATGATAATGGTTATTGGAAGCACTAATTAAAATCTTATGGTTGATGAGGTAGTGGTTACTTTACTCTCAAAGGAGATGAGGAAAAAATATTTTGAACCTTCCAAGGATGTTTTGACTATTTGAGGATGGTCAAAGGAGAAAGGAGATCTAAATCTCATAAGAATTTAAAGTCTTTTAGTAGTTATATTTAAATATTATGATAGCTACACTTGAGGTTGAACTAAAGGTTTGAGATGGACTAGATTAAGAGAATAGTACTAAATATCTCTTCAATCTCAAAGTAGGAAGAACACCCACCTTTTATTTTTAGGAGGTCCATTTGATAGAGGTGATAACTAGAAATGTATAGATCTTCTAATTTTATGTGCATTTTTATTTTAATGTCTAACACTAATAAACCTCAAACTATGAAAGAGGCAATAGATATGGAGCACAATAAGTTTTGTCGGCCATAAATGATTATATGGCTACATTAAATAAGCATGAGGCTTGGGATTTGATTCTATTGCTAGAAGGAAGAATCATGTTGTTTGCAAATGGGTCTTCAAGAAGAAGTTTAGTTTAGATGGCCAAATATTGAGACTTATAAAGTGAGATTGGTTATAAAAGGATATTTTGAAGTTGAAGGGATAGAATTGGCAATATTTTTTTTCGGTTTCTAATTTAACCTCAATTTGGTTCCTATTATTTATTGAAATAGTTTTTCAATCTTAAAATTAAGTATATGGATGTGAGGATAACTCTCTTACATGATGACCCAGAGGAAGAAATATACATGACACAACCCATGTTTACTATGTGTAAATAAGGTTTAAAGGAATCAATGGTTTAAGTATTGAAGAAATGCTTATATGGTCCCAAATAGTCACTTAGAATATGGTACTAGAAGTTCAATTAATATATTTTAAAATTAAGATTTGTGAGGTTCAAATTAGATCATTTTGATAATCATAATAAATATGGTGATTATTTCCTTATTATTACTTTGCATGTGGATGATATGTTGATTTTTTATTACAACAAGGGGATGAATAGGGATATAAAGAAATAACTCTCATTACAGTTTGATATGAAGAACATGGTTTCTACTAAGCTCATCTTAGGTGTAGACATCATAAGAGATAGATCTAACATAAAATCTCTAGTTTGATTAAAGTATGTTGATTCTATGTTATATTGTTTCGATATGGTAGACAATAGACTAATGAATGTTTATATTTTGGTGGGGACTAAGTTATCAATTGAGCAATATTTTTCTTAATCTCTAGAGATGGATGACATATCTAATGTTTCTTATGCTAGTGTAGTTTCTAGTTTAATGTATCTTATGGTCTCAACCAAACCAAACATTTCCCAAACTATGAGAGTTTGGAGTCAATTTGTGGCTAACTTTGGTAGAGAGAATTAGGTAGCAACAAAGAGGTGCTTTAGATATTTTCAAGGAACTACAAATTATTATATTTTCTACCAAGGTTAATTTTACAACATAATAGATGTCACTTGTATCCAAGGGGTAGAGGTCACTTACAAAAAATCCAATAAGGACTTGTAACACTTGGAGACCCCGATACTTACTGACTCAAATTGGGTACCTCTAGGATATGTTGATAGCATAAAATATACTAGTACTTCTATTTTAATCTATTTGGTGGTTCTATCAACTAGATTATCAAGTGATAAAATATGGTCACTTTATCCATGAAAAAGGTAGAGTATATGGAATATACTCATTCCCATAAGGAGGTAATCTAGATTTGAGATTGTATTTATATTATGGGCTAATTTAAGCTATAGTACATATTGTACATGATAATGAGTTCTACCAACTTGGAAAAGAACCCAAATTTTTATGAATAAAGAATATAGATGTTTAGTTCAAATTTATTTATGATATGGTTGAGGATCGAAGGGTGATGCTTAAAAAGGTTTCCACTTTGTTGAATTTTACTAATGTAATGATGAATTCTATGGGCACATTAGAAAATAAAGTAGTGTAGTTAGTCTATGGGAATCTTGGCCCTTAGCAGTTAGTTTAAAATTTGATGTAGTTTCCCTTTTTCTCTTCCAAGGTATATGAAAAGTGAGAGAATGTTATGATAGGTGTCATACACTTTACAATCCTAATGTTTTATTTATTTATTTAACCCACATGTTTGAGGTGTCCCACTTGGAGTGTAATTATGAGTCACTTGTATCTTGTATTTTAGCAAGAGTAAGACTTGATCTTGTGAAGGTTGAAAATTATAATTGTTTCATCTCAATCATATAACTCCACTTATCATAAATACTTTCACTGACACCTAGTGCCAAGTGTGCATCAATAAAGGTGGAAGGTAAGACTTATGATCAAACAACAACATGAATGAGTCAGTTGATAAGGTTGGGTAACTCCTTTTTATTTAGGATTTACTAGAATAATTGAGTGTTGTTTGAGTTTTTGTCTTAGGATAAAGGAAATAAGTGATGAAAATTACCTTGATATAAACCATATTAAATTCACATACAAATCATAGTGGTTTTCACTAAGTTTATGTATGCTAGTTTATCTTGGACCAAGGATTAACACCTTTATGGGTAGATTCACTAACCATGTGGAGACTAAAATACCTTCTTCTTAACCCCTTAAAATTTATGGTAAAACATCTCACTTCATGCATGGATGTTGAAAGGAAAAAGGTACATGGAAACACTTCCTAAACTAATCTTAGAGGAGAGTAAATTATGAAAATTTTAGATATTTATAATTATAAAAAAGAGAAACACATATAAAAATAAAAATTTTACCACAACATGAGTGTACATGGAGAAAATAATTTTGAGAAAAAAAAACACTTCAAACCATGAAAAACTATATTATCAATAACAAGGTTATAAAAGAATCTTAGTGACATGCCTTTATAGGAGTACCACCAACATACAACTCAAGATAAATACTAGCATCATAACAATGTCTACAAATTAAATATATATACATACATTTTAAGAATCCAATAAAAATGATAAGTTATACAAAAAACCATAAAATGGTAATTACAAATCCATAAGCTAAAAATACGCAAAAATGTGATCCCAAATATTTAGTTAGAAACCCAACACCCAACTCCTAACATGAATTCACATGAAAAATAGCAAATTCATTCCACCTATCATAAAAACATCATAATTGATGCAGGAGCATTCAGACACATGTGCAATTAGCATCACCCAAAAAGATTTTTAGTTGATTATTTTAGTTTTAGTTTTCTTAGGTTTTTTTTGGAATCTCTCAGCATAAGGAACTTTGTTGTGTACTCAAACTGTCAATTTGAAGTTTTCACCAAAATTTCATTTTAAGGCTCCACGAGTAGTTTTTGAAAATTATTTCTAGAAAACCTTTAATGACTTGCGTAAATTCCTTTTACAAGGGAATTCTTGGAGGTACCATGTGAAATGTGAAAAAAGAATCAAATTCATATCTTTCCTAGTTTGAGATATTTTAAAGTCGGAAGTCTGTTAAAAAATGTCGGTAGTTTATCAAAAGTCTAAAAACATCAAGATTTTGGATGGTTGGAGTGAAATCATTTTGCAGGGAACTTGGGGACATCATTCCAAGCCTACTCACCAATTTTCGTTCAATTCAGAGATGTTTGAATTTTTTGCCTATCGACACCCGATTATGTCAAATTGGTATATTTAGTTTTTTTCCAAATTGTTGAAGCAACATCAATTCATGTTTATTAATTAATTTTCTATATTTAAATAAAAAGATTAAGAATAATTGTGTAGGAAGCAATTAAAAAACCAAGAGAAACAAAAGGTCATAGTATGAGGGAAGGTTGGAAGTCACCAGGTAGAGAATCTGAATAGGCACAGCTTCTATAAAAGTGAATATTGTTGTTGGAAAATAGAGGGAGGATGTGCACCTATGGTTGATGTGTGGAATGGAAGAGAAATAAGGTGCAATCACCAAGAGAGGAGAGGTGGATGACAAGAAAAGAAGTGTTACCCAATTTTCACCTACGGGCTAAATCAGTTGGGCAATCTATGTTTCAAGTGTTCATAAAGGCCAAATGGGGACATTGTTGTGCAGGATTAAATCATACATCTGATGCTAAGTCACAAGGAGCTCAGTTGGAAAGCCTTCCTTAGTCAAGTTTGGCATGAAAATCCTCTAAGAATAGAGTCTCCAAGACCTTCCAAATGTCTCACCGACTAGAAGGGGTTCTTTTCATTTTTGAAAAGTCTTGGTCGGCCAGAAATTTTAGATCGTCGTGGTTTTTTAGAAGTCTCCCCGACATGCTGAAGTCTTGCCGACATGGAGTGGTGGTCCCAGATAGAAGTCTCACCGAAAGAATGAAACGGTGTCGGCGAAAGCTTGTGCCTTTGCTATGATGTCTCCCCGACCGAGAATGGGTCTCACCAAATAGAATGCTTGGCGAAATGAAATGATCTCGGTGAGAGGTCTTGCTGACCCGTGAGAGTCTCATCGAAAGGAATGATAGGAGCTTGAGGAGAGCGGAATGCGCTTGGTGAAAGGTCTTTCTGAAAGGTGAAGGTCTCAGCGATGAAAGGGATATCGGTATGACTCCTGTGGGCTCACCATGAGGTCTTCCCGAAAGCGAAAAGTCTGGCCAATGGTCTGGATGACAACCACTATGGATGTCGATATGACTTTTGGGCTCGCTATGAACTCTTGCTGATGGTTTTAAGCTATGCCAATAACTGTTGAAGAGCATAATCACATTGGTGAGACACGATTAGTGTCTCACCAACATGTGATTCTAATGAAGTGAGCTATGACCATCTGAGAATCTACATGGCACGAGTTCAACCAATCAGAGGGAGCTAAGGACACACCATGAGCCGTTTGACTATTTGACTCCCCCCTGTGAAGAAGATCAACAGAGCATAGGCAACGTGGATCTGCTCTGAGAATAAAGCGATTGATCAGTTCGATATCCAGGAGGTGTCATCTGTAAATAGAAGGGCGGAGACCGCAGGGACAACTGGGATGTCAACTGGCGAGGGTTGATAGATATTAATGGTAATGCTCTAGGGGATTCGAGACAGTTCGATAGGGAAGTTCGAGGTTGGACACGGAGGCCATGAAGTTAATACTGTGGTTGCAAAAGATTTGAAGGCCATTCTTGGGATGATCTTTCACACCGACATGGACAACGAGGATGCAACATTAACTTCCTTCAAAATATCTAAGGGGAGATCTTTCTGAAGGCTGATGTTTTTGTAAGCCCAGAGGGGCCGACATCTTTTTGTATATAAGGCATTTTTTCCTCTTTGTAAAGGAGTTCCCCTGATGCTTTTCGAAATTCTGTGACTTTTGCAGTCCTTTCTTAGATTAGCAAAATTCTGTAACTCATTTTGGAGCATGTTATATAAAACTTACCTTGGTTACCATTGATGGTTCATTTTTTCCTTCTAGTTCTTGTGAAGTATTATGCATTTTTAAGTGATTCATCAAGCTACTTAGTGAAATATTTCTTTTCCTTATAGCTTTTGTTTCATGTTAGCATGCCTTTCTTTGCAAAAGTAGTACTATGTAGGTTACAAACTGTGTTTATTCAATTGCACATGAGCTCTTAATTTGTGAAAATCTGCTTTTCCTTCTTGAAAGCATGTGCATGTCAAACCTGTTTGTATGCATAATCTACAGAATCTTGTTGTGCAGTACCATATCCATCATCAGTATTCAAGTGTAGCTTGAGTATCTCATTGCTCCTGTCATTTTGGTGTATCACCGTAGAATTTAATTTTCATTTTTATGCATTCTCCTTCTCCCTTTTCCTTACAAAATCAGTAGTTAGGTGATACCGATACCAAAGGAAGCCGGCCTTCTTTGGAGGTTGACCTCTGTTTATAAGTGACCCACAGCTTTAGAGGTCTTCCCATGTTACATTGAGGTGTTGAACATTAGGTTCAACAAGGGTGCAATTTTAGGTGATAACAAGAAGATAACAAGGTTGCACACCATATGAGGATACAAAATGAATGTAAATAGAATTAATAGACAGTGATAGAAGAAGGATATACCATGGACAAAGAAAGAGGAAACTCCATCATATGAATGGAGTAAATGAATGTAGACTTGAAGAGCAAGGATAGGTTCATGTATGGAGGAAGAAAGAGTAGCATGTACCAAATAAAATATACATTGTAGATGGGAAGTAACCCATAGTGTGAAGCCATGTCACAAAAAATCAACATAGTGCAAATTAAAATAGGAAGAGAGTAGGTGGCATTAGGGGAAAGGGGAGGTATGTGGGAACATAAGAAAATAATCTAGGAAAATTAAACAAAGATTGTGTAATAAGTGAGGAGAGAAAGAAGAAGTGTAGACATAATTTTAAAATACCCAAGCTCATAAGAGAGTTAAAAATTGAACAAAGTAATTGCAGAAGAAAAAGAAGAAGTTGAAGGGTGCATACTAGAGGGAGAATCATGAATAGAGAAATTTGTGCAATGTAATTTTAATTTACTAGCAAATTGTCATATGTAAGGGAAGCATTTAAAATAATTGTATTGTGTATTTAATGGTGAATGTTAATGGAATCTGAATTGTGAATTGAACGGGGTTTTATTTGACAAATAAAATTGTCAAAAATCATTTGAATGAGATGTTGTAGATAGTTTCAGATTTTTAAATGAGGTTGAAATTAAGATAGGGAATCTTTCTGAGTTGTTTGGGAGTCTTTGTTTTATGTCAATAATCCACTCAAAAACTTTGGTTTTTATTTCAAATTCATTATATCCATCCAAATATACTTATGATATGTTTCATAATGCACATCATAAGTTAGCTAATAATTTTAAATCATTCTCACAACTATTTTCTTTGTCTTACATATTTTTTATATTTCCCATTTGGGAGGACCAACTTTTAAAGGCCATAATGTTTAATCCAAGAGGTCATTAGGGACAATTTTTAAACTATAGAGCTCAAAAATATCTACAAAGTAGTCATCCTTGGAAGTAATTTTGAACACATTATGAGAAAGGTCAAGGAACCATTCTTAAGATATGTTAAAACAAGGGAAATGCATATCTCACTATGAATGATTCTTGTATATTATACAAATCCTTTGTTCCAATAAAATAATGAAATATTACAATGAGATGGAATAACTGCTACTAGTACTATTGTGTCTGATATATTGTTATTTTATAAGAGAATGGTGGGATGAAAGTAGGTTTCAAACAAATAGTATATGGGCGTATTTATCATATATGGGTGGAAAATTCTAAATTTCATAAATGAAGAACATTACTAAAGTAAACCATCATTAACACATTACAGAAGATGGCAATGAGTTCACTAATAAATCTTATAAATAACCTAGAATCTATATGCACAAACTAAAATTAAATAGTATTCCAAGATAAAAACTTATACATATATTACTTATACATTAGTAAACTCACACACTTCCTATATATCTTTGATAAGACAGCTTAAAAAGAGATTTCAAGGGGTTTTACAACCTCTACAATGACAAACTAGATAAAGATAATTATTAAACCAATAAATGTGGTTAGGATAATCTATTATATTATCAAAAGAATACAAAATACTCATGGAGACATCTAAATAGTCATAAAATAGATATAATATTAATTCCTCAATGATTTTAAAGAGTAATAAACAATTCAGATAATAAAACTAGGCTTATACATTTGATCTTCAAATATGCTTTGTACCTAATACAACATACAAGATAATACATGTGATTTTTCTTCCCTCTATTTTGTAACCCTAAAAATATCCTTATTCCTTCCAATATGAATATATAACCTACTACCTAATTATTCTTGGAGGAAAATTTAAATTTGTGTAACCTCTGATGAGCACATGATTATACTGAGGAGGAGGGTGAATCAGTATAATACAAACTTTTATCAATTTAAACTTAATCAATTATAACAATAATAACCATGCAAGATCTTGATAATTAAGAATACAAGAACACTAAGATTTATGTGGAAACTCTTACAGGAGAAAACCACAGCAAAAATATTGCTTTTATATAAATCTATTTTATAAACTTTGTAGGCACAAACCTTCTAGAGGCCCCTTGACCCCTCATTCACTTTGTGAGCACCAACCCACTAGAGGCACCAACCTCTCATTCAATTTGTGAGCACCAATCCACTGGAGTCACAAACCCCTCATTAAATTTGTGAGCACCAATCCACTAGAGTCACCAACCCCTCATTCAATTGAATTTGTAGGCACCAACCTACTAGAGAGATACCAATATCTCCTTTAGGAAGCACCAACTTCCAAAGAAAAGTACTACCCTCTAAGTTGTTTCTTCGATGGATGGTGGACATTGCAATCTTCATTCTTTCACTCTATTATTCCCCTCTTTCTCATAACTTAAATTTGCTTGTATGATTACACATTCTTGCATATTCTTTCCACATACACACCTCTCATCAAACTCTCTCCAATATGCTTTGTAATTCTGCTCCAAAATATTCTTTATCTTTGCATAAAACCCTCTCCACAAATCCACATAAATACTTCTTCATAAATCTACCATAAGTACTTCACAAATCTAACATAAATCTGATTGTAAATCTCCCATAATATTTCTTACAATCTCTTCATCTAATCTGCAAATTAACTCTTTATAATTTTCTCTTCACTTGTTGGTATTTTTGACATACTATTTGTTCTCCACACACACAAATTCTCCACTTAAATGATCTACCTTTATATCTTTAATGATTCTATTAATGGATGCAACTCTTTGAAATAGATACAACCATTTGAATAGTCATGTCTTTCACTAACAAATCCACCTTAACTCCTTACAATCTCCTTATATAATATGCAAATTTCTTCTTAAACTTTGCTCTTCATTTGCTTGGTGTATATGATATACTTAAATGTCTTTTACACCAAACACTCCTTCATCTTTTCATTTTATCAAATTTTATGCGTATATATCATATTACCTAAGGAGTCATACTTCTTCATGTGGTTGTTGCCTTTCAATAATAATGATTGTTGTGTAATTATTATCATAAATAATCATTACATTTTAAAGGTAATCGCTCCTTGAATAGATGATAATCATAATTTTAAATGGATCATTGTCTTTATAAAGTAATTGTTTCCTTATATGAAATACAATAGCTACTAAATTTTTTCCTTAATTGCTCCTTTCTTAATTACATAGTCATTGCTTAGTAAAGAATTATTTCCATCTCTCTTTTTTTACTTACTAATCGTATTTTTTATTATTATCTATATAAGATAAAAATAAAATCTTTGTGGAACCTTTTTTTCCTCATGTGGGGAGTGCTGGAAAAATAAGGAGTTTGTCATTGATGCATTTTTTGGCAACATGAGCATGTGGGATGAGCACAAATTCTGTAATCATGCATTGTAGTGTTGTCATTGATGTCAACATTGTATTCCAGTATGAATACCATTGTGCAGATCAATTTGGATGGTTTGAACATGTTTTAGGATGATTATGAAAGGCAACTTTGCAAGAAGGTTTGATCCGATGAAAGTGGTTAATATAGAAATTGACTAATTGTTAATTCAAGTGTTTTTGTGTACAAGGGATCCGGTATTTGGGTCTGCATTGGTTCGCTGATGAAGATATTGATGTGTGTTTCTAACATAATTTTGTTGGTTGTTAGAGGAACCTTGTTCTAGAGTTTTATTTCATTTTGGTTTTTTTTTTTGAAGTTATGAGTGATAGAAGTTTGACTTTGCAGTAGCAGATGTTTTCCAGTTCAATGCATGTGTTTTGGTGAATCTGCACTTCTTTGTGGATTGGAATTTGGATTTGTGGTTTTATAAGAAGATTGACAGGTGTCAGTAGCATGTATATTCCAAATGGCATAGATTTTGGAGGTTTGCATGTCTGAATGTGGGTGTAAAATTGGCGAATTTTGATATTAGGACATTACAAGTGTCGACCTAATAAATTTTGTGTGTTGCGGGAGGTTGAGTATGTATTGATCTATTATGTGGATGCTATTTTAGGTCCATGTTGACCTATTTTGAATTTTTATAAGATTTGAATCTTGGCACAAAGCGTGTATGTATGGATCTTGAGTTGACAAGCTACATTTTGCTTATTACATCTAATTAGGCTAACCTAACTAATGTTGTAGATGAAGCAAATACATAAGAAGGATATTTTTGGGTATTTTGGGTTGGTGACATGAGACAAGTGTTAGTGGATGTGAATTGTGTGAATATAGAGAAAATCCAAAGTAGAGCAAAGTATTAATTTAGAATGGTATGAAGTGTGTGAAGTTAGTATATTGAGCTTCAATAGAACTATACTCTAGCATATTATAGATACAATTTGTAACAATTCAAAACTTTGTTGTGTGCCATAATCTCCTCTATCTATTTCTTCTTTCAATGGGCAATGAGTGCACTTGGACAGTGAGTGCACTTGGACAGTGAGTCCACCTATAGTGAGCACTTCTGTAATAAATTATAATTGGTTATAATATATTGTGAGCTAATCCTCACCATGGTTTTTCCCATTTTGGGATTTCCACATAAAAAATTGGTGTTCATGTGTTATGTGATGTTGTTGGTTATCTTCATGCTTTCATTCATTATTGAATATTGAATATGCTATGAGTATTGGATGTTTAAATGGTTTAAAGGAATACTGATTCACCCCCTATCAGTATTCTTAGTGTTCAACAATTGGTATCAGAGCTTGGTTCCTTGGAAGGAGCTTAACCACTTGGGGAAGATCTTGGAGGTTGAACACGTGAATTTTATAAGACTGCCTATTCCTTAGAAAGAGATTCTTGTTGTTGGATCCACAACAAAAGATTGCATATTTGACATAAATGGAGAACTCAAAGTTTCTCTTGAAGATCTGGAAAGAACTAAAGGTGAAAATAGAGATCTGAAAGAAAATGTCAAAGTAGATGAATGCATTAGAAAATTGAGAGAGCAAATCAAGAAATTTAGAGAAAGGCATAATAAAGTCATTGAGAAATTGAAGCAAGCAAAATGAAATAATTATTGGTTTGAAAGTACAAGTTAAAGAAAGGAAAAGAGTTGAAGAATGTTTGAATGCAATGGTGAAAAGAAAATATGAAGAATGCACAAGGCTTGAACAAGAAGTTGTGAATTTGAGATCAAATCTTGAAAAAGAAAGGAGTCATGAAGAAAAATTCAAGATGAGTTCTACAAAGCTTGATGAAATGATTGCAAATCAGAAAGGATCTAAAGATAAAGGTGGATTAGGGTTTGAGATAGGAGAAAGCTCAAAGACAGATCAAGCTACAAACCAGTATGAAAAGAAGACTAAAGACAAAAAGAACAATGACAAGCATATCTAAAATCAAAGGAATGAAGCTAGAAGACCACTAGTTAGACAACAAAATGCACAAAGGTGCCCATCTTTTAATGGTTTTTGTTATTCTTGCAATAGATTTGGACATAAGGCTATGAAATGTAGAAGTAGAATGAATCAAAATGTTCCATCTTTTCCCGATCTGTGTTTTGCATGCAAGAGAATTGGTCATAGAGCTAGTGAATGCAGAAGTCAAATGATGAATGGTTATAAAAATGGTAAAATGGTTCAATCTTTCAATGAATACTATTATACATGCAATGGATTTGGGAACAAAGCTAATCAATGCAAATCTAGAATGAATGAAAGTAAAATTGGTTAAAATAATGTCATATGCTACAATTACAATAGGCTTGGAAACATTTATAAGTTTTGTAGAAAAAGAAATATGAAGAAGTATAATTCGGTAAAGAAGAATGATCCAGTACAAAAAGTTGATATGGCAAAGACAAAGAAGGAGATGGAAAATATTTGGAAAAATAAGGAAGAGATAGAGGTTAAGGATGAGTACGCACCAACATCCGATGCAAAGATTTCCTTTAAAAACTAAGTTGAGAGCTTTGGCTCAAGGGGAGCTTTAATGGAAATATTTCATCCCTCCACAAAGAAATGGTTTCGATGTTTCAACACGAGGATATGTGGTGTAGATCAATGTATTTAAACTACTGGAGAAGATCTTGGTAGAAAATATCTTAATGCAGAAGATTGTGGAGTGTTTGAAGTTGACTATGTAGACAGATAGGGTTTTTACCAACTTTTCAATTTGAGTATTCAATGTGAAATTAGGTCATGAAAAAAGGTTTATAAGTGATTAGAATTAATCAAATTTCATTTATAATCGAGTTTTCAAGAGGATAAGAGTAGATGAAGAGTAGTGCAGTGCATTTGAAGTGATCAAGTGGTGGTGTGAGCAAAACCCTAGTAGAAGAGTGAAGTAAAAGGTATTTTATAGTTTTTTCACTTGCCCTAGTTTTTTTCAAAGTTGTTTGGAAACAATTTGAGATAGAAACTCCTAGGGTTATTGAGGTCACTGAAAGACCCTGACCTAAGTTCAAGAAAAATTCTGACAAATCTATGAAATTTAATTCAGAAGGTGCTTTCTCGAGGGTTCCTTATGGAGTCTTGCACATAGAGGACATAAGGATATATATTCATGAAAAATTAGAAGAGTGTGACCATTCCAAACTAGGAGATGTGTGGGAAAAAGAGCTCACTAGTGAGTACTTTGCATTGAAGCAAAAGTATACAAATTTGGTTGTGAAGAGGCTCGATGTGTGGCAAGGGTTTCCCAACTTTTTCCATGAAAATGCTTAGGTAAGGATTTCTTTGAGTTGCATCCATGACAAGTTTGTATGGACGGATATGCTTGAGTTGATCAGAAAGGAGGTGATTAGGGAAGTTACACGGTTATGTTCAACAGGGCCCATTCTAGTGCTTAAATCAATAAAGAATGAAGTTATGATGGAACTCACTAGTGCGACATATGAGAAGAGGGTATTGATAGTGAAGAACATCAGAAACCCTGTTGTGAAGTATGCATCAATGATGATTGGATATAAGGTTTACTTCTCAAATTGAGAAAAAATTGTTTCGACCACTGCCATCAATACTACCTATGAAATGGTGGAGAAGGGAGCTTATTATGACCTATGTGAGTTATTGAGGCAGTAGCTCATGGAGAATCTACAAAAGACAAAGGATTCTAGGTATCCTTTTAAATATGGAACTTTAATAATATGTTTACTATTTTATTTCATGAAAGAACTCCTTGGTACAAAGAGTATGGTATGGTTGAAAGGAAGACCTATTGCACACCAGATTAGAAACTTCTTAAGAGTTCTGGGAGATGCTAAGGCATAGGAAGATTCCCTTGTGGCATTCTTTGTCGTATTTAAAAAAAGGATGCAAGAGAGGGAGAGGATTCCCCAGAAGATGGTGCAAAAGTACAAGAATGATATTACATTCTTGGTAACAAAATATGAATGCATTATACAAGCAATAGAGCCCAGAACTATATGAGATCTCGTAAATAGGTCTACAAAATATATGTCAAGAAAACCCAAGGACACCTCTGAAGATAGGTATGAAACTTATGAATAAAAAATAGTGGAGGTCCATCTAGACCAAAGAGAATCACAAATAAAGAAAACAATCGAGAAAATGACTACTACAGTTGCAGGGGCTATGGGCCTCACACTGGAACAAGTTGAGGAAGCTAAGGCTAAGTTTGGTGCTTCAAGAATCTCATCAAGTATAAGGATATCTGGTAGAGAAGCTACCACTCCTTCGGCTGCTTAAAAGTCCTCTGAGACTATGCCTTCATCCAGTGGAACAAAGAGGAAGGAGACAAGCACTCCTACATAACAAACTAGTGCTCTGGTGAAGAAAAAGACCTCTTTGGTAAAGCAGCAAAAGAGGCTTGAGAAAGAAAGGTTGCTTTGACAGCACATCAAACTGGCCCAATGGAAAGGAGAGTTAAATCCAAGGCAACCAGAGAGTAGTACTTGTGTGTGAACGTGGAGGATAATGAAGAAGAAGGACCTCAATTGGTCCGCAAGAGAAAAGGTGAAGCAAGTATTAAGAAGCAAAAAGTTGATATTTTGGATACAGATGAAGAGGATGAAGTAGAAAATGAAAAGAAAGCATTTGTTATCCACATGAGAGAGAAGAAGGCATAAGTAAGCAAGAAAAGGACACAAGAAGAGAAGAAGAAGAAAAATAAGAAACCTTCGATAAGAACCCATAGTCCAATGAAACTTGATGCACTTTTCAATTGTATTGTACAGAATGAAATGCTAGAAGAAACTGTTGCACTATATACTAAGATTGATGAGGTGGAAAAGGCCACCATATTTGAAGCCATTATAAAATATATTATAGTTCTTGAAGTTGATATGAGGAATATAGAGAAACAAATACTTGTGGAATTATGGAATGTTTTGATTGAGAGAAGACAAGATGCAATAGAAGAAGAGGCGAAATTGAAGGCCTATGCATTGGAGAAGATAAGTGATCCTATTTCCAAGGAAAATAAAGCTACATTGGCTATAATATTCAATAAGGAACTCAAAACAAAACAAAGGGTAACAACCCTTAGGGCAGAGATCAAAATGATCTTGAGAGGCTCAAGAAGGAGAGTGTTGAAAAAGCAGTAGACCTAGCACAAAGATTGGGGATGACTCTAGAAATAAAAGAGGAAGTGAATGTGGAGATGCCTACCCTAGAAGAGAATGTGCATGTTGATGATGCTCAACATGAGCATGAGATAGAAGAAGGGAATGCACAAGATAGTTTCCTTTCAGATATGGAAGAAGTTGCAAAGGAAAATGTTGATGTAGAGGAGAATGTTGAATAGGATGCAACTATTGGTGAAGATGTTGCAAAGGAGGATACTTCTACTCCTCCTTTGGTAACTAAAACACATGTTGAGAGCATAAAATCCCAATCGGAGAAATTCATCCCTTTAGATAATACATAAAAAACTATTGGTGAAGGAGATGTAGATAAAGAAGATGAGCAGAAGAATGAAGGTTCATCTGGTGATGCAAGAGGAAAGATAGAAGTAAATACACTAGTTAGCACTGATGAGAAGAAGAAGGAATCAAAAGATATGGATACAGAGGAGAGCACAAAGACTACTGGAGAATCCTCTAGAACCTTTAGATATTTTCTAAATAATCTATTGAACATGCAATTGTAGTTCAAGCCTGTTTTGTTTGCTCAGTTGCTACAATTGCCCATGCAACAGGGGAATGTGGAACTCAATAAGATTTTTCTACTCCACAAGCTTCAACTGGGAGATGTCTGCCACACATCTACCTGGAAGGAAATAATTGAAAATCATTAGAAGAGTGGAGAACTAGTTGAAGAGGCTATGAAGACTCTACATGAGGCCATACTCAGTGTAACAATTGATAATTCATTATCTAGTATGGAGAACCTAAAATTTTTTATTGATTCTTTCAAAGAATACGCCTTTGGGTTAAAAGAAAAATTAGAAAAAGAGTTTGATAAGAAAATAGATGAGAAGAGACTGATGAAAATTTAGAGAAGTGTGCCCATGCACACAATAAGTTTCAAGATAGTCTCAAAGGTGTTCAAGCTTGTGTGGTTGAGGCCAAAGCCTTATTCTAATTCTGTATGAATTGGCTTGGAGCCAGAAAGAGCATAGAAGATGAAATGGACTCAACTGAGTCTCAGATCAACAAAGCTTCTAGTGCCTATGATTTGGCACATGACCTAGATGGAAGCACAAGGTCAATAATAGAGGACTTACATGAGCAGTTATTCCAACTATAAGCACAAAAAGAAAAGATTATTATGTAGTTTGGGAACCTCAAGGACCTAGTGAAATCTAAGTTCACATCTATTTCCAGTGCCTTGGTAAGTGTTGACAAAGCTACAAAGCTTAATTCGGTACCCAACACTCTAGAAGAAGGGGAATAACTATTAATGGAGCTAGAGACATAGTGCAAAATGTTTGGCATAGCCAAGAGGATCTAGGAAGAAGGAAAGCAAGAGTGGCAAGCCCATGTTGAGAATCTCCAAGAGTCAACTTCTTTCAGCTGACAATATTTCTTTTGCTTTATACATTTCAGTTTCTTGTTTTTAGATTCTTATGTACATATGTGGATGGTATAAGTTAGATATTTAGTTCAAATTTTGTTGGATAGCACTCCTAGGGGGATTTAGTTTAGTTTTTTAGTTTGTATACATGTATATATTTGTCAGGGGGAGATCCGGTATGAGAAGATTTTTTTATGCACCCTTTTCCCTTGATGTCAAAGGGGGAGAGTAATTTTGAGATAATGTTGGCATGTTGCCATCAATGATAAAGGGGGAGAATGTTGGAATAATAAGGAGTTTGTGATTGATACATTTGTTGGCAACATGAGCATGTGGGATGAGCATAAATTGTATATTCATGCATTGCAGTGTTGTCATTGATGTCAACATTGTATTTCGGTATGAAGACCATTATGCAGATTAGTTTGGATGGCTTGTAATGATAACTTTAAGAAAACCCCCTCAAGAAAAGATATAAAATATTGGTGAATCTTTCATTTTTTGAAAAAAAAAAAATCTATTGGTGAATCTTTCATTTTTTCAAAAAATAAATAAATATTGGTGATTCTTTTTACATCACTAAAATTTTATAGAAAAATTTGGCGAGTCTTGGAAAATAATAAGAAAATGTATTAATTATGATGGTGAATCCTTCCATTTAAAAAATAATTCTCATGGAAAAGTAGGGGCTCAAGGGTGGAAATGATCAATGGGTTAAGGGGGTAGAATCTATAATGTTCAATTGCCACCATTGATTTAAAATATAATCTAAAGCCCCCTATTTTATTCCACAAGGTAAAATGTACTTGCGATCTATAATGCTCATGGGGCTTGATGTTCTTTTATTTTGGGCTCCAAGAGCATTACAAATTGCAAGTACATTTTACCTCATGTAATAAAATGAGGGTCGTTAGATTATATTTTAAATAATGGAGGTAACTAAAGATTTGAAATATGGCTCTAAAGAAACTAATAACAATGATATACTATTGGCAAATTAATTTAGATTTCTACAATAACTTATAAAATTTAGGCGAATCTAATCTAATCATGTATTGAATATGTGGTAAATTTTTGAGTTAAATTTTTTTGGCAATTTAAATAAGACTAAAATAAAACTTTATAAAAATGTGGCAATTCGGGTCATATTACAACTTGAACTATTAGCCAAATTTGGATTCCCAAGTTTCAACTATTAGCCAATTGATGAATATTAGACACTAAAAATTTCACTAATGGATTGAACATGTTTGAAGATGATTCTGAAAGGCAACTTTGCAAGAAGGTTTTATCCAGTGAAAGTAGTTAATATAGAAATTGACTAAGTGTTAATTCAAGTGTTTCTATGCATAGGGGATCCAGTATTTGGGTCCGCATTGGTCCGCTGATGAAGATCTTGCTCTGCACTTCTAACATAATTTTGTTGGTTGTTAAAGGAACCTAATTCCAGAGTTTCATCTCATTTTGGTTTCTAATTTTGAATTTATGAGTGACAAAAGTTTGGCTTGGTAGTATAAGATGTTTTCCAATTCAGAGTATGTGTTTTGGTGAATCTTCACTTCTTTGCGGATTAGAATCTGGTGTTGTGATTTTTTAGGAAGGTTGATAGGTGTTAGTAGCATGTATAATCCAAATGGCATAGAGTTTGGAGGTCCACGTGTCTGAATGTGGGTGTACAGTTGGTGATTTTTGATATTAGGTCATTACTGGTGTTGACCTAATGAGTTTTTTGTGTTGCAGTAAGTATGTATTGATCTATTATGTGGGTGCTATTTTAGGTCCATGCTGACCTATTTTGAATTGTTGTAAACTTTGAATCTTTGTGTGAAGTGTGTATGTATGGATCTTGAGTCAACAAGTTACATTTTTCTTATTACATCTAATTAGGTTGACCTAATTGATGTTGTAGATTAAGTGAATATATAAGAAGGATCTTTCTGGGTATTTTGGGTGTGGTGACATGAGATAAGTGTTAGTGGATGTGAATTGTGAAAATATAGAATGAATGTAGAGCAGAGCAGAGTATTAATTCAAAATAGTATGAAGTCAATATATTGAGCTTCAATGGAACTATACTCTAGCATGTTATAGATACAATTTGTAATAGGTCAAAACTTGGTTGTGTGCCATAATCTCTTCTATCTATTTCTTCTTTCAGTGGGCAATGAGTCCACCTACAATGAGCACTTTTCTAAAATACTATAACCGGTTATAATATATTGTGAGCTAATCCTCACCGTGGTTTTTCCCATTTTGGGTTTTCCACATAAAAATATGTGTTTATGTGTTATGTGAAGTTGTTGGTTATCTTAATGCTTTCATTCATTACTACAAATTGAATAGCTATGAGTATTGGATGTTTAAATTTTTAAATGGTTTAAAGGAATACTGATTCACCCCCTCTTAGTATTTTGGGTGTTCAATAGGGAGCGCTCCTCCTCTAGATATTCACTGCTATTAATTTTTGAATATAATCGCTATACTTGCACATTAAAATATACTAAATGATGTTAAAGTATAATCAATGTTTTCCTTCTTAACTAATATATCTCCATTGCCTTTCACAAAACTAATCATTGATGCAGTCTTCATTGCTTCTATTTATTAACAAAGGTAATTATTAACTTTAACTTGATTATCTTGGATGCCACCATTATGAGAATCGACTAACGTTTTAAATATCTAAAATGTAACTTTGATTTCTTTATGGGAGTCGAATAAGGTTTGAAACCATTTGTCTTAATGGTCGACTCTTTTCATTTCTGATGTGCATTCAACTTCTATATATTTATCAAATGATGCATTGTAGCCACTAATGCTACAGACCGATCCATATAATCATGAATAAATTGTTCACTTCTTATCATGTTCACTGGGTGATCAACAAGGTTATATATGATTTTGACTTTATACATAATCATGAGTTCGGTCTTATTTGACATATATGTCTTTGACATCAAAGATAATATTTTTAATAATCTTGCTTCATACATCTTGACATAAATGACAACCATTTCCTATATTCTTCTTTTGACAATAATCTTGTTTCCAACATTGATGGAAACATAATCACACCCCTCTCCTTTTTCTTTTCTCCTCCTTACTCTATATCTCCCCCTTTGACATCAATGGAAAAGGGACACTAACGTACTTTTTTTCTTTATTCTTTGATTCTTTCCTTTTTGTAATGTTCCCCCTATCTGTAAGGCCCCTCTTTCTCTAGCTCTCCACCATTTATTTCTATATTAGTTGGGTGGCATGCTTCCTCTATGGATTTTAATTTTTTTTCGATAATCTCCTTGAATTTAACAAGTTAGGAATTTTTTTAATTAACTCATCATTCTTTGTCCATGATTGCTAGATAAAGATCATCTTTTGATATCTTTGTGAGAGTCTTCTCACTTTCCTTCTCAATTTCAATTTCCATTTCTATTTCCATTTCAATGACAATAATTTAAAAATAACATCTAATTTAAAAAAAAATTATCCATAATCAAACAATCATAAGATAATCAACCAATTTTGTCTTATTTATTAATTAAGTTTATGCAAGCAAAAATGAGATGTGACATATGTCTCTTTGTATTCCTTCATACTACGTACAAACACGTGTTCAACAGGTAGAGCATTAGACATCTCCTTTCTTATCCATGTTCTTGTTTCTTCACTTGTAGTTGTGGTGATATGATAGACATTTGGTGTACACTTCTCGCTTTAGTTTCTAAGCAGTCTTTTGAACACAACATTTTATTCTTTGTGGCATGTTTGTTGTTTCTATTTCTTTTGTTTGTTCTTTCAAGTAGTATCATCCTTTTTTTGGCACATGATGTTTAACTTTAGGTTCTTTAGGTTTTATGCAATATATTTTAATGCCCATCTCTTTTTTACTCTTTCTATTTGTTTCTCATAGAGTTTGATTTTATATGCATCATTTTAGCACATGATGTTCAACTTTAGGCTCTTTAGGCTTTTATGTTTAATATATTTTAATGTCCATCTCTTTTTAATTTTTTTTATTTGTTTCTCATATACTTTGATTTTATATGCATCATGGAGATCTTTTTCACCATGACGAGCAAGAATATATGTATCAAAATTAAAATGGATTAACTTCACAAGGGTTTGATATGAGTCTCTATTGACATTAATAAATTTACCTTTATGAATGGATTTTATGCATTGATGCACCACATGATGTATTGGTTATAAATTCTCCAACCATGGTCTACCAAGTGAAATAAAGAACCTACTAAAATAATGTGACATAATACATGCACTTCTTTGGGTCCAATTATGATTAGTAGTATAGTGCATCCTAAATTGTGAATCAATAACCCATTAGTAACCTTTAATGATATACCTAAATGTGTGTAAGATCTTGGTTCCATATGATTTACTACTAAGAAGTATTTCATGCATCTATTGTATTATTTTGTAGGATATATGAGTATGTACTAATGAGTGTATCCTTTGTATTTTTGTAGACGAGAAAATTTGCCACCCTTGAGTCTCAAGACAAGCAAATTCTTCAAGGAGAAAATGATCCTCAACTACCTCAAGGAACAAAGCTCGGGTGACAAAATAAAACAATGAGAGTTCTAAAAATAGAAAGAGTAGGCCACATAGGTCTTTTGGAAAAAATGACAAGATCTTGTCCAAGGATGACAACATGACCCAAGGACAATAGCGCAATGCGCTGGCATCTTGTACAGTCTAAAACCCAAGACTATCATAGAAAACAACAAAATGACTATTTCTATTCCAATTGCTAAGAACTCTTGAAATGTGAGAAAATAATAGAGTACAAGAGAGAATAAAATAAAGCAAACTAAGAGAAATGTAAATGAAAAAGTGAGAGAATAAGAGAAAGAGAATGCTCACAACGGACCAAGCAATGAAGCCTCTAGCAACAAAATGTATTTAATACCTACACACATAAGATCAAGAGAATATGTTGGGGTTTTTTAGGGGCTTGCCTCAGTCAAACCATGATTTTAGTGTTTCCACCTCCACAGACAACCAAATAGATAGATAGATAGAAAAATAAATAGACAAGATAGTAAAATGCATAGATGATGGACATGAGAAATCCCAAGATACTTAAAGACATAGGACAAGAGATAGATATCACCTGTAAGACTTGAGGAAGCCAAAGAGATAGTTGTGAGAGCCAAGAGAGTTGTAGAGAATGTTTGAGAGCTTAAGACCATTGTAGCAAGCAAGAGAGTTGTGTAAGCTTGAGAGAAAGAGAGATTTTTAAAGAAAGAAGAGAGAGAGTCTTTAAGAGAGATACCAAGAAGACCAAATGAATTGAAAAGATAGATTTTAAAGAGAGAACAGGAGAGAAAAGAATTTTCTCGAGCCATTACAAGGTGTCTTGAGTTGTTTCCATCAACAAAGGTAGGTGACAAGTGGAAAAGAGCTTAAAAATGACCATTTGAACATTGAAATGTCATGGGATGCTAGTGTGGCATGCGAACATCCACGCAACGTGCTAATGTCCATTTAAATCATGCTAAAAAATGGTGGGAATGAGGAAAACACAAGGTTTGATGCAAAGTTGACATAAGAAGGTGGTTGGTGCAAAGGGATCCTAAGCATATTAAGGGGAAAAAGGCTAGTGCAAGGGTTGAAATGAGCCTACACAAATACTAAGGGAGTGGACATTAAAGTTGATTCAAAAGTGTAGGTGAAATTGCAAGGTGTGCAATATTACGATACTACATTTTACCCCCACTTTAGCCGACTTATGAATTTACATGAATATGCATGCTAAAGGAAATCTACTAAACATAAATAATATCATGGTGCCAAAAGGATGTTGTAGAGGAAGCAGATAGTTCTTTGAACCAAGGAAGCATGCCTCCAAGGTGAAGACCTACAAAATAAACATATTAGATAAGAAAAATCTACACATGACCACAAGGTTAGAAAATAAAAAGCCACCAAATCATGAGGTTAGAACATATAGATATTTAGAAATAACATGGATAACACATACACAAAGGCACATAACAAAAAAACTAACAATTTTGAGTCAGTAAAGTGAAAGAGACCTCGATGCAGGAGGTTGTCTCAATACTATATGTTGTTCCCAAAATAGCAAGAAATAACACATAGAAGAATTTTTAAGTGGAGAGAAGAACATAAGGATTGATTGCTTCAAGAGAGGAATGCATACAAAAGACAGGGAATCAATCAATTTCAAAGAGAAAAAGAGAGAGAAAGATCATATACTCGGGATGAAGAAGATGTAGGTCTTTGATTTGGTATATATAATTGTAAAGTTGAGCTAGGACACAAAGATGACATGGGTCTTCTATCCTACAAAACTGACTCCAAATTCACCATAAAAATGTTCGTTGTAGAAAAAAATGTTGGGAAAAAAAGCAAAAAATAGACATGATAAATCCAAAGACATGACATAATAGGTATGGCTAGCAAGCTAGAGATCATATGCCAAGTGCATAAAGAAGACATTGATAAGTATGGATAGCAAGCTAGAGACCATATGGAAAGCACATAGGCTTGTGGCTATTGCAAACTGTATTATAGGACAATCACATAAAAGTCAGGTCTAGTTAGGTTGCCCCCAAGCTAGACGACAAAAACAAGATGAAAGACAAGTCTAGTCAGGCTACCCCAAGCTAGAAGACTAGATTTGTAAGACATCCAAAATTTCAAGACATATTATTTTGACAAGATAGAAAGTGATAAGAAAATAAGTAGACATGATAGCCCCCCCTTAGAATGATGTGTGCTACATAGAGGAGCACATGCCATTCTAAGGAGAAGAAAAGATAGAGAGGGGGTCCTCAAGAAGGATGCACACCGCCAAAACAAGCTACCCTTGCCCCTAGTGTATAGGGGAGGATAACCATGCTAGATACTATTGTGTCACTACCACATAGAAAGTATGGTTGCACATAATAGTGTACTACCATGAATGACAATGAGAAAGAAAAGCTACTAATGCCACATAGTAGGTAGTGACACAATAGAATGGAGTTGTAAGAACCTCATTAGAAGATGCTTAATAGGATAGAGGTAAACATCGATATCACTTGTTAAGTGAAGAAAATACAGGCGCATCAATAGATTGAAGAGTGATGGCACAAAAATCAAGAAGTTGTATTTTTTCCTTCAAGGCTTGAAATTCACCAGTGAAATGGTCAAGCACTTGGTGATATGCACATAAAGAATGTTTTGCTTTACCATGTTTATAAAATTTCTCATGTGTAGGAGGAGGAAGAGTAATTAAGTGGGCTTTGAGAAGCCTCAACAAAATATGCTCTTGCTTAGATAAAGAATGAGGAGTAGGAAGCAACCCTTTCTATTGTGAAGAAAAGTTTGATTGCTCACAAGAAGAAGACACAAGGACAACAGATAATGGAGGAGGGGATGGAGACAAAGGACAAGGCTTGTAATCTAAACCCCTTGCAAAAGAGCAAGGTGTTAGTTCCAAAAGGGCCTTAACTCCTTTTTCCATACAACCAAGACCATTTCCTTTGTACCCATGATTAGAAAGAATATTAAATCCAAATCCATAATGTGATTGCAACTCCTGAGAAGGGGGAGGATCAACATTAAGGACATTACAATTGGCATTCATATTATCCTGCAATACAAAAGAATAATCATCTTCAATAGCGGATGTGAATGATATTATCGGGATGTCTAAGTGGATCGAGTCAACTTTATATTCCCCAATTAAGGATGTTGTAAAGTCTAAAGAACCCCAATCATCACCGAGACATGCATTTGCTTGAGAAGAAGTAGAAGGAATAGACTTAGTATTTCTTGATTTAGGAGGATCTTCTTTTAAAGGGACATCTATCTCAAGAGTATCCTTTGTAACGCAAGTACTACTAGAGTAGATGCCAACACATCAAAAGATAATGAAGGGACAATATTTTTAAGAGTAGGTGCAACTGAAGCTTGACTAGTAGCTTCCATCTCACATAAGTGTACAACATTAGGGTCAACCTGATTGTGACTAATTTATTATTATGAATGAATTTGATGGATCTATGCAAGGTAGAAAAAACTACACCCATAGCGTGAATCCACGGTCTATCGAGAATAATATTATATGGTAATTTTATCAACATGCCATATATCAGGTTGGGTACGATAATAGGTCCCAACCTAAGAGGTGAGATTATCATGCATAAGGATTTCCAACCAACATTATCGAACCCACAAATGAATAGAGAAGAAGCTGCAAGAGAGGTTGAATCAATTTTAATTTCAGGCAATAAATCAATGCACTACATATGTTGAGTGTCAAACTAGTATCAATGAGAGTACATCTAATACCAATATTATTGATGTTAACTATTATCATCGAAGGATCTACTTGATTTTGTACTTCTAGAGGCGGGAGTTCATGTGGATAGAACGTAATATTCAGTGAATCCACACGAATATGATCTATCAACGCATTAACATTTGTCGGCCTAGAGGAAGAAGGAAAGAGAACATTTTGAAATTCTTCCTAAAGCATGCCTTGGTAAACCGAAGCAGTCTGAAGCAAATCCCAAAGTGAGATTTTGGTGGGAGTAACATGAAGTTGCTCGATAAGATCATACTCACTCGATTGCTTAGTTGCAGGTCTAGGTGTTTAAGGAAGGCTTGGTTGAGAAGGTGGTAAAGAAGTAGGTTGACATTTAGTTTATTCTTTCTAGTATTATAAGTGTAAGATACTATATTATAATAAGAAGATTTAAATTGCATAAACTTTGTATAAAGATCTAGAGAATCACTGTTAAATGGAACACCACAAATAGAATGGATCCTTTTAGGAGAAGGACTAGCTAGTCACATAAATGAATGGTCTCTTAAACCTTTGAGGAGCGATAGAGAATACAATTACATTTATGGATTCATCATGACTTATATAGGAATTATTTGAAGAAATATGCTCAACATCTATCCTTGGAGTATCTGATGTGAGAGGAGATCCATGATTCAATAATGCATCATCTCTAGAAGAGAGTGCATTGGAATGAAGAGAAGGTAGAGTATCATTAAGAAAAGTATCAATGATTTCATCGTCTTGTAATAAAACATCCTTTGAAAGAAGGGAAATTTCATGAGAAGGATCAAAGATACCAAGTGACATAGGTAAATCCAAATCACCATCACATGCATGGAATGGCCCAATGACATCTTGGGAAAGCCTAGTGTTTCACCCCTGTGAGCATTACCTAGATGAAATGAGTGTTAAGTGGACCATTCATTATCATGAGAGATGGATTCTTGTGAACCACTACTCATGAAACATGGGTCAATGAGTTTGACTCAAAAACTATATGATTGAATCCTAATAGCAATCATGATTTGACACGTTGTGGAAAATACCTCCTACTTATCAATTGATGAGCTAAAGGAGCTCTATAATTAATGGTTCATAAGGCACAACACTTGATGAAGGTTTTGCAAATGGGCTTGCAAGCTAAGTGGGATTAACCTTGGAGAAAGCTCTGTGGTTAAGCACACTTGAGTTGGAGTAGTATTGGGATGGGTGACCTCTAGGGAAGGCCCAGTGTTTCACCCCTATGAGCATCACCTAGATGAAATGAGTGATAAGTGGACCATTCATTATCATGAGAGATGGGTTCTTGTGAACCACTACTCGTGAAACATGGGTCAATGATTTTGACTCAAAAAACTACATGGTTGAATCTTGATAGCAATATCACAATTTGACATGTTTTGGAAAATACCTCCTACTTATCAATTGATGAGCTATTAAAGGCACTCTATAATGAATGGTTCATAAGGCATAACACTTAATTTAAGGTTTTTCAAATGGGGTTACAAGCTAAGTGGGATTAAACTTGGATAAAACTCCATAGTTAAGTGTGCTTGAGCTAGAGTAGTATTGGGATAGGTGACCTCTTGAGAAGGCCCAATGTTTCACCCCTATGAGAATCACCTAGATGAAATGAGTGCTAAGTGGACCATTCATTATCATGAGAGATGGGTTATTGTGAACCACTACTCATGAAACATGGGTCAATGGGTTTGAGTCACAAAAACTACACAGTTGAATCTTGATAGCAATATCATAATTTGACATGCTATAGAAAACACCTCCTACTTATCAATTGATGAGCTAAAGGGGCTTTATAATGAATGGTTCATAAGGCACAACACTTGTTGAAGGTTTTACAAATGGGGTTGCAAGCTAAGTGGGATTAACCTTGGAGAAAACTTTGTGGTTAAGCGTGCCTGAGGTGGAATAGTACTAGGATGGGTGACCTCCTAGGAAGGCCCATTGTTTCACCCCTATGAGCATCACCTAAATTCAATGAGTGCTAAATGGACCATTTGTTATAGTGAGAGATGGGTTTTTGTGAACCACTACTCATGAAGCATGGGTTAATGAGTTTGACTCAAAAAACTACATGATTGAATCCTGATAGCAATATTACAATTTGACATGCTATGGAAAATACCTCCTACTTATGAAATGATGAGCTAAAGGGGATCTATAATGAATGGTTCACAAGGCACAAGACTTGTTGAAGGTTTTGAAAATGGGGTTGCATGCTAAGTGGGATTAACCTTGGAGAAAACTTCATGGTTAAGCGTGCTTGAGTTGGAGTAGTACTAGGATAGGTGAACTCCCGGGAAGGCCCAATGTTTCACCCCTATGAGCATCACCTAGATGCAATGAGTGCCAAGTGGACCATTCATTATTATGAAAGATGGGTTCTTGTGAACCACTAATCATGAAACATGGGTCAATGAGTTTGACTAAAAAAACTACATGGTTGAATCCTGATAGCAATATCACAATTTGACACGTTGTGGAAAATACCTCCTACTTATCAATTGGTGAGCTAAAGGGGCTCGATAATGAATGGTTCATAAGGAACAACACTTGTTAAAGGTTTTTCAAATGGGGTTGCAAACTAAGTGGGATTAATCTTGGAGAAAACTCAGTGGTTAAGCATGCTTGAGCTAGAGTAACTTACTGGGATGGGTGACCTCCTGGGAAGGCTTAGTGTTTCACCCTGATGAGCATCACCTAGATGCAATGAGTGCTAAGTGGACCATTCATTATCATGAGAGATGGGTTCTTGTGAACCATTACTCATGAAACACAGGTCAATGAGTTTGACTCAAAAAACTACATGGTTGAATCTTGATAGCAATATCACATATTGGCAATACTTTAGATTGAGACCAAGAGTGTCTAGTCAGTGACATAGTGTCATCAGTATCAACTGTTTGTGTATAAAATAAGAGATTCATTACTCTCATGATTAGAAATAAAGGACTTGAATAAGAGGCAATTGCCAACACCTGAATATTACAGGTATGTAACATGGTATTCAAGAGGTTGGGTCAAACCTAATTGGTTTGTTAGATCAATGTAAGCGTGTTACCACTTTTGAATGGAATCATATTTATGTTACTTAAATCTTGAGGTCAAACCAAGACAAGTGTTTTCATAGGTTAATAGAGTTTCCAAGTCGAGTGAGGGGGTGGGTGAACATACAACACCACTTCATAAAAGTGGATTTATTATACATAAAAAAATTAGGCCAAAGTAAGTGAAGTCATTGCATACACTTTGTTAGTTTACTATGTGCCAAAATTGCATAGCTAGTTGGGAGTGTCATGCATAGTTGGTGGATATCCATAGTGTATGACATTAACTAGTTATGTAGGACACAACACCATGCTCACGTAGACATTTCTAAAGGGTTTCCATACCAAACTCTTTGTTGAAGGGTAGGGCCATCTACTAGTTAGGAGATGTGCGGTAGAACACTTAAGTTTGTGGTTGGAGGAAAAGCTCTTGGGTGATGCTCTCCCTCTTGTAGTTGGCAGTCGAGGCTTGTGAAATAAAAGAACATGAAGATGTGTGTTCCAGATGTGGACAACTTGACCATTATACTCTTTTACCATTGAACTCTTGTAAGTTATAAATTTGTATATGAACACGATCATGGATCAATTGTAATATGTATTTGAAATGATGAGTTTCATCTACTTGGAATTATGTAATATTATTTCATTTATGCAATGATATGTGGAAAATATTTATGCAATGTGCAATTATGTTATTGAAAAGGAAAAAAAATATTTCCATGTTTTTGGAAACTTGTGTTATTCACTCTCTTAGTTAAAACATAGGTAAAAATTGTTGGGTAAACGTTTGGGTTACACCTATCATCATGTTATTGGTTTTATAAGCAACCACATTCTTCCATCAACACATCAAAAAAACAAATCAAGTGGAGCTAGGGTGCACTCTACTTCAAGCTCTATTTGAGTAGAAAGAAGGGTTTTAGGTGAAGGTATTATGTGCGTATTGCATTATCTTCTATGTTATCTACCTTTAATATTTTCTTGTCTTCAAAAAATTTAGTTAATAGTTTCCACATGGGAACATAAGTCCTTGAAATTCATAAACTTGTTTAGATTAGTATTATCTTAAATTAGTTTTAGTAACCCCTAATAAAAATGTATTGTAACTCAAAATAATGTAAGGGAGTAATCATCTTAGATATCAAGGAATATAATCTTACAATATAATCACTAATGTGTTCATTTGATCCTTGTGCATACTCAAATAAGACAAAATATTTTGAAGGCCTTTATTAAACTTGAATTTCTTTAGGAACATTTTTTCCAAATTATGTATGAATAGATCCCTAAGAAAGATAAATTAATCACTCAATGTCATAATATTTAGGGCCGATGGAAATAAATTCACTAACATCTTATCATGATAAATGAAGTCTACACAACTAGACACACAAGATCTTAACTATGTTTTTAGGTCACTTTTTCAATCATATGTATATTGAAATTTGTGGTGCCAAAAGCCTAAAGGGAGAGAGTGCATAACAATCTTATAGGATAGTGGTGTATGTTTAGCACCCTTAAATTCCTCACTATCTTGTCTATTTGATTTAGCATCCACTCTCTTTTCCAATTTATATATCTTGTGAAGTTCATCTAGGGCAAAATATAGAAGGGTAATTAGCAAAGGTTGGGGTCCACTATGGTGTGCACATGAACTAGTGTGAGAGGTAAGAGGTCCATGTAAGTTGTGATAAGCTAAGAGCAAGGCATGAAGGAGGAGATATGCTTAAGGGAATTCAAGAATGTAGATGAAGATGTGGAATGAAGGATAAATATAACATGATATATAGTAGTAAATTTGGTGTGACGTGACTAAGATGGGTAATGATAGATAAGGTAATAGTAAATGAGATAGCTATAGAGTTTTAATACACCATAAGGAATGTGGGTATCTTGTAAGGGGTATAATTTGGGAGTGTAATTATTTATTTACACTTTGTTATTTGTTTACTTAGGTAGAATAGGTTAAATGAGTACATTTAATTCCCTTCTTTCATGGAATTCATTTTTTTCCTAATCTTTTTTAGATTTAGAAACTTAATTAAATAAAATTCCTTATTTTTTCATTTTATGTGTTATCCTCATCCTTGTCATATTTGGAAACTGTAAGGATATATGTTGTAGCTCTTTCCTATCACTATATAAGCAATTTCATATTCATCTCTCCATATTCTTGATATTGGATTGTAGTTGATATTTGTATTTTGTACATACACATACACATACACATATTTTTTAGTACACCAATTTGAAAGATTAGCTATAGAAAATGCTCCTTGAATGCTATAGGAAGAGAGAGTGTATTCAAATGTATGAGAGGACATTGAAATGAATGTAATTGAATGCCTTTAAATAGATGCACATAATAATTAATCACATAAATGTGTGTTTGGTTAGATCACAAAGGCTAGAAAAATGGGTGAGAGTTAGCTAAATTTGAATTTAAATTTTGAAAACTGAGGCTCACAATTGTAGCCAAAAGATCAATCTTGCACCATGGAAATGACCTAGGATGATGGAACTATAAGGAAGCTAAGGTAGCGAAACAAATTCCTACACTAATCTTGAGAGGACTAAAATGCAAAACTTTACAAATCTTTAATAGTTACAAAAACTTAAATAGAAATAAACACAAATATCATGCATACCACAACACAATGATTTATGTGGGGAAAACCCTTTCGGGAGAAAAACCCCACACTCCAAAATCCACCCAATATATTATTCAAAAATCAAAAGATTACAATATACTTGTAGAGAAAGCTTCTCACAAGAGTATCACCACCAGGGGTTAAGAGACAATACAACCGCTATCAGACTCGCAGAATACACCCACGTCTATATACAACCTAGCCACTTATAACAAGTTTAGATGAAACCTTCTAGAATTAGGGTTTTACAAGGTCATTTTTCATTTGACGTGTTAATGGAAAAACCTTGACATGTCAGCGGGAAAAAAAAAACCTTGATGTGTCAGTGGAAAAAAACCTTTACGTGTTAACGGGAAAACCTTGATGTGTCAACAATTTTTTTTTGGGCGATGCCCCAAACCCCATATCTTGTTACGAGTGTACAATATTTGCATGATCAATTGCCACATACCAATATACATCCTATCAACAATAAACCGTATATAGTTGCAAGGTTGAGACACATTTCCCCAATAGGAACAATAAAGTTGTGCACACCATGAATGTCTAACCATGGTAGGGTGCAATAAATGTAGTTCAGAAAAAATCCGTTGGGATAGGTACAGGTTAGGGGGATGAGTTCAACTTCATACAAGATTGTTCCATTCATCAATATGTAAATGTATTAAACCATTCTCCAAAAAAATAAAAAGCTAAATGAGACATGACATAAGTATTCAAATTTCACCATTAAAAGATCATACTACATTTAAACATAAAAGCCATGCCAATTTTAGAATGATCATAAAATATATGAAAAGTAAACACAACAATAATACAAGCATATAAAATGAGATGAAAATAAATATTAATTTGATCATAGTATATGAAAAGTAAACACAACAATAATACAAGCATACAAAATGAGATGAAAATACATATTAATTACTCTGATATTGATAATTGACACAAAAGGGTCATATTAAATAATTTTAATTAATTATCTTTGGAAGGTAAAAATAAACTTTCTCAAAGCTTAGTTTAGACTAATCAAATGAAATATTTCCAACTTAACACAAATTAAACTAGATTGATAATTATGAGTATTATTGCTATATATTGCAAGATAATGTAATTGTAAGTTAAAGGCTAAAGAGAAAAAAATAAATGTACTAAGATAATGGTACTTAGCTTTGCAATCAAAGAGTGAATGAAATCTAATATGATTCTAAAGTCAAGATGCCTTGAGATTAGGGATAGAAGGCCACACCATGTTATTTGCTTCAAAATCAAATAATTTTATTTTTATTGTGGAGGGTCAAGTTCACGGATCAAGATCAAATTTGTGCTCACAAAATGTCCTACACACACATAAATGATTTGGTAGAATGTATAGTTTGCATTTTATTGTGCTTGAGTTGCTTTTGCTTCGTTTGCCTTTTTAGTATATGGTGACAAGTAGTATTTAGAAATGCTTTGGAAGGGTTGTCATTATGTCGCTAGGTTAACCCCTAAAAATTATGAGTCAAAGATCAAAGACAATAGATCTTAATTGTGTAAATGTTCCTCGAGTGAACATGCAAATCTAAATTTGTTTTAGTGCATCAAATTCAAATGTTCAACTCCTTACAATGAGAGATGATACTTGCATATGTGAGATGAGTGCAAATCATTGCATTTAAATACAAGCACATAGCAAAAAATTGCACAAAATGTATGCTTACTCAACTCACAACAATTAGTAGGATAAGCGAACGCTGATCAAGTTTAAATTTGAAATTTAAATTTGCGATGGTCAACTTTATAGATGTGGGATCAATCTTACAATTATATAAATGACACGAGACATGAAAGAGCCAAATAACCATAAATAACAAATATATGAAAATACATGCTACATAAGTATAATTAATATATGATTAAAATGAATATATTAAAATATATATATAAATAAAATTAGAAGTAAGTATATTAAAAAATATATAAAATGAATAAATAGATAATATGAAAAAAAATTAGAAATTAAATAAAAATTAAGATACAAAAATAGAGAAGACCCATAATACATATGCGAAAATAATGGAAGTAAATGTACAGAATAACTACTAAAAATAGAGAAGACCATAATACATATGCGACTATAATGGAAGTATTTAACACGATAGTAAAAAAGCAGCTACAAATACTGTTTAGTTTGCTTTCAATAAGCAGCATAAGGTAGAATATCTTCCTTCCAAAAATGATTGTTCTCAAGTATTAATGAGCCATAAATATTATGAAGCGTTTGAAATAAATTTGTCCATAAATTGGCCCTTCACCAAATTGGATTCCACAGCTCATGTATTAACCACCTCCAATGGCCCAAAATCATTTGAATCCAATAGGGTAGCCCACCAAGTGTGACTCAGAATTATCTATTAACATAGAGTGTATTATTGACCGGGGAGAATGAATTTTCAGGTTGAAAGGACGTAGACATTTTGATGGGGCCTACGTATCGGTGAAAAGCAAGTGATTAATGAAGCCTTAGTAGTTGTATTTTTGTTTGGATCTTGGTACTACAGATCTATATAGATGCTGTTATGTATAGATGTCAATTTCTTTTTTCATTCTGCATTTGATTTATTGTAATATTATTTTTAGAGCATGGTCAGACTGTGTCCTTTCTCTCTTTTGTTTGTGGTTGAAGTTTGGGAAAATTATTAAAAATAAAAAATATCGAACTTTTGCTGTAAAGTAGGCAGCAGCCATGAAAATGCATGGACCCTCTGCATGCTGCACGGATTCCCTGTGACAGCTGAAGATCATGTCTTTCATTCAAGGTATGTTAAGGTAATGATTATTTCATATATATTGGCCTCTTTCATTTGTGTTGTAGTTTTTCTTGTTCAAATCATGAAACTTCAGATGGGCTTTGTTGCAGAAAACTTATGGACTGAGCTAGGGATGTGGGGGAAGGATTTTCTCAGTGGGGAGGGTGGTTCTGTTTGAAAAGTAATGAAGTAGCGTGCATGAGGATGACTGTTGTCAATATGAGGATCTACAGAACATTTCTGTGACATGAGGTTCGAGTGTTTACTGTACAGGAGAGCTTTTGTATGGTGGGTTCATGCTAAAGAGAGGGTGTTTTCAATTTGGATATGTGTGTAAACAGGGTGCGTGCAAGAATAGGTTTTTAACATACATTGGTGTTATATGCAGAACATTTGTGTGGTTAATACCCTTTGTGAGGAGGGAATAGTTTGAATTTGGGTACGGAGGAACAAGCTTTGTTGTAGTTTAAATTTGTTTGGGGTATGCCTATGGGTGGTATACACAGAACATTTGTATGACTTTATCCATTTGGGGAGGATTGAAGCCGTGAGAATGTTCTGAATTTGAATTTGCAGATACAGGATTCGTTGTAGGTTAGTTATTCTGGGAGTATACACATTACTGGAGCGTGCACAGATTTTGTGTGATATATCCATGCGGGCAGAAGGGACGCAGATGAGCTGTTCTAAATTTGGATGTGGAGAAACAGGTTTTTTTTTGAAGATTAGGTTTTTTGCGGGTAGATGCATAGTTAGGGAATACATAATTTCTCTGTGATAGACACATTTGGGGAGGAGTGAAACAGAGAGATTGATTTGAAATTGGCCGTGAAGAGATGTATGGCTTGTTGAATTAATTTTTCTGTGCTTTACTCGGGTAGAATATGCATAGCTTTTGTGTGATGTTTGCATGTGGGGAAGACTCAGATACAGCGTGCATTTTGAATTTTGACTGTGAAGAGACAGGATTTATTGAAGATTGAATTTTTGGGCGTATGCTCATTGGGGGGGTATACAGTGTTTTTGTGTTTTGAACTGTTGAAAGGAGAAGGCATAGGATTTGGGTGTAAAGAGCCAGGGTTTTTGTTGATTGAGGTTTTGGGGTTTGGGGGATCAGGAGAAGGGATGCAAATGGGTTGTTCTGCATCCAAGGTGGACAATGAGGAAGTGGTGTTGATGTGTAGGGAGAGGAAACGGTTCATTAAACAGGCAGTAGACCAGAGGTATGTGTTAGCAGCAGCTCATGTGGAGTATATTCAAGCTCTGGTTAGTATTGGCAGTGCTCTTCGGTGTTTTGCAGACAGGGAGATGAAACTTTTGTCATCTATACCAGCACCGGCATCACCTACAGTGATCTCTCATGAGAAGAAATCTCCAGACGATGCGGCTGTGCCTGAAAAGTCTTCCACCACTTCTTCCTTGCATTTACACTCAGATTCACATTCTCATTCACATCATTCTCATTCTCATTCTCATTCGCACTCTGAGTCACCTGCAGGAAGTCCAACATCATCACCTTTTCACGAGCATTCAGAATCCCCTCCATCATATGGAAGTCCAGCTCATTTCCACTATATGAGATCTGTTAATACACCGGCCAGGTCATACGAGGAAAGGCCATCGTCTCCTGAGAAAGTCACATGGAATTCTTATTCCAGTGATAATCAGTATGGAATGTCAATGGATACATTCTTTGGCATCCCAATGGGTCGAAATCGATCGCCCCCTGCAGACCCTCGTCCAGGGCCTTCATACAGTTCAAATAATCCTCCCCCACCTCCCTCTCCTCCCAAAAACAATGCATGGGATTTTTTCAACCCATTTGTTTCATATGAACCAGAAAGTGTTCATCCCTATTATAGCCGGAATAGGTCGAGTCCAGCATCTGAAGGAAGCAGCCGTGATTCAAAACATGTGAGGGAGGAAGAGGGCATTCCTGATTTGGAAGAAGAGGATCAGGGAGAGGATGGAAAGAAGAAAGTGCAGTGGGAGAAAAGGGCAGCTGAAAAAGGTAAAGCTTATGATATTCAGTCACCGGATAATGTGGTGGAGAATAGTTCTCGTTCTGTGGCCCATCCTAATCCAGATGAGTCTATAGAAGAAAAAAATCCTACCAAAGGCATAGAAGAGGAATCTGGAGAGAAAGCTGAGGGAGAAGCTGGAGATGTGGCAGTAGACAAGGCTGTGTTGGAGAACAGAGTTGATAACGAAGACGATGATTTTGCTCTTCTTGTTACACAGGGAAAAAAGAACATGATGGAAGTTTTAGTGGATGTTGAAACTGAGTTTAAGAGGGCACACGACTCAGGCAAGGAACTTGCAAAGATGCTGGAGGCAAACAAAGTCCCTTATCGTCCAAGGTTTACTGTCCTCAAGGGTAGGCTATTTCCACTTCCTCTTATTATCATTCAATGTAAAGGTTTTATTGTGTTGTAGCAACACCTCCAAAATATTTTCTTGTAGGTTTTGTTGGATATCTATAAGTATGGATGCTTCTTTTGTAGCTTTTCATTGCCAAAATTTGCAATTTTCTTTTTGCTACTGCTGAATTTATTACTTGGATAGCAGTTGTAGTTTTCATACAAATAGTAAGCTGCATGGTTCAAGTCATTTTATTGTTTAGGGATTAAGTTTTCCTGGGATCACTCTTCACAAGAATAAATAAATGTTCTTGTCGGCAGTTGAAATGAGGGACATGATTATTTGTTCTACCGATAAGGCTATGAACAGATCTTATAGAGTAAATTGTGTCCTAATGCAAACATATTCTGCATGTTGTAGTTCGTAATTAATAAAAATGGAAATCGATGGTAGGAATTTTCTATGGATGTCCCTTTTATTTTCTGTAGCACATAAAGAAATTTCTCTAATTATAGTTGGGTATAATTCTTTTCTCGTCAAAATGAATGTGCGTATCCAATTAGTGATATGTATTTGAAACCTGTAAATGACGAGAAATTTATTGTTTATATAAAATAGTGATTGCAATTTCAGCTTTTTGATGTCTCACATGTATAAATGCAGTGCTTTCTGCCAGGATTTTGAATGCAATCAATTGGCATCAAGCTAAGCCATCTGCACCCTCATCATCAAAGCGGCCCCATTCTTCAAAAGCAAAGAAATTTGTTGATGACTATGGTGAAGCTCTTGACGAGGAATCTGGAAGCCATTCATCAACTTTAGACAAAATATATGCGTGGGAGAAAAAACTTTATGAGGAAGTCAAGGTATTTGTTATGTCAATATCTTTTTGCACTCCTTATCTCCATTAGTGTCACTTCCACTAAAATTCAAAAAATTCACAAAATGTTATTGATGCCGTTGGTGATAATCCATCTTTTGCTCCCTTGATTTTGACAAAGCACATGGGTAGAAATGAATGTACTCATGTTGTAATCCTCTGCATGTTTTGCAGACCTCCTGGCTTAGTTAATTGCAGGAGTTTGATTTTTTTTTTTTTTTTAATTATTTCTTTTTGTAACAAATTATCAGATTTTGATCTTTTTCAAAAAAACTGTCTTAGTAAAAAACAATTGTTATAGTGATTTGGAATTCTCAAAAACCTGATTTGTAGTCTGTTCTAGCTGACTTTGAGTTTAATTGGAGAGTTAACTGCCTTATGATTAATGACTGAAAATTTTTATTAGCAGGAGTTTGAAACAGAAGAATATCTAATGTCTAGGTAATTAGTGTACTCTGAGATTATGTGTTTCAATCTCTTTTCTGAGATATATAAGGTTTTTGACAACATGAAAATTAGAGATATTTTTATGTGAACCTTATTTAAAGAGAAGGATTAGAGGTCTGTACCATGTTATATGAACTTTCTGATTCAGATACTTGGCACAACTTGAGGAACCACACATCATTTTCAGAATTGATATGTTACAGTGAACCGAAGCATAATATTGCAGTGCAATCATATTATACTTTATAGAGATAGTTGTAAAGTTTGTTAGCATGTGTAAAGTTTGAGCTTTGGCCTTCTGAGTTGCTGGCTTGTAGCAACCATGAGAAATGTGTAAATTGTAGGTTTTGCCTAACTCGTTGTAATATTATGACTAGATTTTAGCATCAAGATACATATTTAGATAGACTTGTTCTAATTCAATATCATATTGTGAAACTGGAGAATTATGATTTGATCATGGAAGACAACTTATGTTAGATTGGTACCCTCTCATTATCATAGTTCTCTCTTCTTTGGATGTGCCTCTTGCATCCTTCCTAGCTAGTTGCATATTATTGTGTCTCCAGTAATTAAATACAACATTAAATTTCTATTGAATTAATTTAGAGATTCCTCATGAGCAGAGTTCTATGAAATTAAAACAGAACTGACACAGAGTGCACAAGTATAAAGACCAAAAATAGGGCAATTAAAAATTGGATGCTCATTATAATAGATGTCAACTGTTTACACTAGTAAAATACATAATATTACAACTTGTTGTAAGGAACTCTATATTTAGTTGTACCTTTTCAACATCTAATCTCCAGCTTCTACATTAATATAGTATATGATAGTCTCCAGGAAACTACGATATAGGGGACGAGGACTTTGTTTTGGTCCTTATATCATAGATTGCAAACTCGCAAAGCACTACCAAGTCACCAAGTACTTGCAATTCTTTTTTGATATGCTCATTTTTGCAGGTTTAACTTGCGAGTTGTTGGGGATGAGTTTTGGTGAGTTGTAGTGCCGAACTTGCGACGAGTACTAGGTGAGTGGTGAGTCTAGGAGAAACTCATGAACCCTGAGTTTTTGTTGAGTTTTGAAATTGAATATTTTTTTTAAGTTGCCGAGTTTTTCCGTTGTTTTGGTCGAGTTTTAGAATTTGGGATTTGTTGAGTTTGAGTCGAGTTTAAGTTTGTGAACTATGCTTGTACCTACGCGTTTTAGTCACTAGATTTATTTACTCTACCCTAGGATGAAATGGTATCCCTATATACCCCCATGTTTTCAGAGGACTATGTAGTATATGCATGGATTAATATGGTAAGGGAGGTATTTCCTCCTTAATAATCACATGAGATTTGAGAGTCCTAGGATTTCTAAGGGTCTGCACAACTTTTCTTTTAAAAAGATCTAGAGCACATTCTAGCAGTTGGAGAAGGCAAATAAATTTGTCTTTTGTCTATAACCATATAGTTTTAGATTTGTGTTCATTCTTTTCTTTTCTTTATTTAGGTTATACTCTTGGATTGGAGATTTGTTTTACATTATGGTGTTTTATTAGATTGATCATTTTCTCTTGTTTAAGGACACTTTTCTTTTTAAAAGAAAAAAGCAATAGTGAGGCTTTTTGAAAGAATGCTAGCTGCTGAAAGTTTGGCTGCCACATCAAATAAATTCCTTATCCAAAAAATGTGTGTTGGATCTAGCATCAAGTTCCTTACATCTACACCACAAGGTATGAGTTCGCATTCATCTGTGGTGATGATAAAATTCTAATAAAACTTGTTAGGTGAAGAAATTTGGAAAAAATCATCATTACATTCAAACAATTATAATATGAGAAAATTTGAAATTATAAATAAAAATAAATACAAATACATGCCAAAATCAATAAATATTATTAACAAGTAATATTATTTTCTTAATAAATAATTATATTATTATTTTTCTGCAAATTAATTATGACAAGTTGGTAGTATTTTTCAAATATAATTTACCATTAAAACTAGATAAAATAATAGCCTTAAATTTAATTTTTAATTAACAAAATCTAATTATAAAACTAAACTTTTTTTGTTTACAAAAACTTGGTTTAGGATCCAAGAACTGTGAAAATTGGGAGAATCTCATTAAGACTAGGCATAAGCCCTTGCAGAAACCATAAGGTCTAATGAGAGGTCATACCCAAATATTACATAACCACTATTACTATATTCACTGGCCGATACAAACTAATACCCAAAGAAAAATGGCCGAAACCAAAGTTCCAAACACCACCCAGCCAAATAGTCAACACCATAATATACTAACATAACTAAAGTTTGAAAACATAAGAAAGGGCCGAGGCAAATTCCATAGTTCTCACACCCTTTATATGCATGAACTTACATATTTCACATGGGACATTAGAACTAAAAGATTTCTTCTCCACGTCATCATCTCTAGCCTTGTCTCCAACACAACAATTTGTGAACACAGGAATGGTGACCATTGGCAATGTCACTTTCAAATGCAGAGCAATTTCCTCCATTGCGTGTTGGAGACAAAGCTAACAATGCTTAATGGCATGAAGGTGTGTGAGTAAACAATTGAAATGAACCTTTGGTTGGTGCACAATGTCACCAATATCATCATTTTACAAATAGAAATTGTCTGCCGTTGACATCATGGAAGTACAAGAGAGAGATTGAGTAGCATAAAAAATATTCCACCTTTGCCATGTATGGCTAGGGTCAAGTAATAGCTAAGCCATTGCCGATAGAATGCAAACACTAGGCGAGCCATCCATACTTTTTGCTAGGTCCTAAATCCCAATCAACTAAAGCCGAAGTGTAGGGTTGGAGATTTGCTTGTCTGCAAATGCCATGAAATCCACCATGGCTTCCTCCCTTGAGACACGGCATCATCGTTGTTGTGGAGGCTTGTCCTCCACTCTCGCCTTCCCCTAAATACTACCCCTCATCCTACCTCCTAGATGACTTGCACCCATGGAGGATGCCATATAAGAGAGACTCAACCACATCTTCAACAAAACAAAATGTGAAAACCAACATTCACTGCTGCCAACTTAAATAAGTGTGATAGATAAGCCACCACATCATATAATTACTTCCCACATTCTATCATAATGATTACTATGATACTTACTTAGTATTGCTGCCATTCCAACCCCTTGATTGGTGTAAAACTTAAACTTATTTAAAACATATGTCCAAATTTAATTATAAAACTGAACTTTTACAATAAGTATGTATACATTTAGTTATTAAACTAAATTTATCTATAAACATTTGAAGAAACTTTTATTAAACTTAACTATATATCGAAATGATAAACCTAAAAATAATCATAACATTAAATTCAAATTAAAAAATAATATTTAATGTATAACAAGTAATTTATAACATGTTAAACTTTATGCTTAATAATTAAAGTCAATGCTATATTTTATGCATGATTCCTTTGCCCCTAATTCTGTACTTGTGAAATCTACATTTTGTATAAAAAACCTTAAATCTACCAATATACTGTTGAACTGAGTTGCGAGGAGAAAACAAGAAATGTATGCCTTTGGCCCTTTGATGTAGAATTGCTATGCAATATTGAGCATGAAGATGCTGAATGAATCCAAGTATCAACCTCGCTTAATCTTGAAAATGCAACTCTCTGTCCTGCACAAGTGCAGATGTCTCCCTGAATGCATACAGACTACTGGCAGGTACAAAGAATTTCATAGCATTTATTTTGCTGGATGAAAAAGATGGTAGAACTGTTGAGAGAAAATTAATGGAGAAAAAATCATGTGTGAGAGGTCTATGCGTTAAAAATGTAAACTCCACAATATTTCAGCAATTATTCTTCAGACTGTTAGAATCAGTTTTGGTTGAACCATGTGCATCAATAAATTAGCAAATTTGACAATTCTGAAAGTGAAGGTTTGAAACTTGCAAATTTTAAACTTTAAGCATAGAAATCACCAAATTATGTGACAGTATTGAAGTATGATATTAAGGAAAAATGCAAGCAAGCCTCACCATACTTACAACATGTAGTATTAAGTATAGTTCAAAATTTGGTGACTAGGCGAAACTCAGCAGACCCAATTTTGACTTGGACATGGCAACTATGCAAAACCATGACAAAAACAAATTAAAAAGTACTTCCATTCATTAAAAAAATAAATTTAATGCAAAATACAGTGACAAAACATATGAAATCAGAAATGAGTATTTTAAACATTGAGGAAGTGTTTTTTATTAGATTTGAATAAAAAAGGAGTGTAGTATTGCGTGATTCATCAAAATTTGAATACAACAGCCGATAATATGATATAAAATTATGAATCACACGATGATTGAAAATCATCATAAAAAATTACAATTCATAATTTTCTCTTATTCATATTCATCCTAGTGATGGTGGGGTTCCACTCCTTGTGTCGGTTGTGGTGCCGACTCCACCCTTGAACTAGAAATTAATGATTCCTTAGGACCATCATCATCCAAAATATGGTATCACTCAATCCAATATCTCTTGCTTCAGATTTTGCTGCATCTTCTGCTGCATACCTCTCAAAATCAGTAATCTTGTCTTTTGTTAACATGGATTCCCCATCTTAGGTGGTCCAATTGCTATATAGATCAGTGTCATTTAAGTCATTCACCTCATGACTATTTGGACCTTATACCATTTTTGAATGAATTGAAGGTTGGATTACATGAAGACAAGGTCATTGAGACGCTAATGTGTTAACTTGTCGCACTTCTTTACGTGAATGGCATCAAATTTTGCTATTGTTGTTTGCAATGCTTTGGCTGCCACTTCCACTTGTTGCTGTGACTGGATACAAAGTGCAAGCCTTGCCATTGCAAAAAACATATGTAATGGCTATAAACCATGACCTTGATGGAAAAGTAAAAAAATTGCAGAACAAAGGGTTTGAAAAAACAAAAGAACAAAAATATAATTCCATAAACCCTAGCTTGTGTAAATTAATTTGAATGAACATGTAAAGGACAACATTTCTAAAATTTGGAAAAATTTAGAAATGTAATACAAATTTGAAAGAACTTGGAAAAAATACCTAAAAGGTCTTCAAAATTTGCTTTCCGCAATTGCCTAAAATTGCTGTGACTATCATGTATAGGCCATGTTGTGGACGAGAGGGTGGCTTGCAGATTTGGACTCAATGTGTACTTGCTACTATGTATGGCGATTTTGGGGTTACAACTTGTTGGTGATCTAAATTGTATCCAACAGTTCAAGAGTTTACTTCAATATCTAAACTTGGGAACTTAAGTTGGTTCAAAATTACAAGGCAAAATTCATGATCAAGTTGTGGACTTTGTGGGTTGATTGGTATGTGTGGGTAACTATTCTACACTCTTGGCTCTGCAAGGCCAAGGAGGGTTTTCCTAGAGATCTTTATAGGACAATTAAAAATAAGGAAGAACAACTAGATCGCACAACTTAGCCACACCCTTTATGTAAGGATATCCCAAATACTTGTCACTAAATACACCTTACATGGGCTTATTAGTCTTGTAGACCTAAATATCTCTTTACATCAGATCAAGTTACATGTGTAACTAAAAATGCACACCAAATTCATGTCTACAGAGGTTAAACCCCCACATGCTTTTCTTATTTCATGTGTGACTTGGAAATCCAACATGCATACATTTTGAAAATGGATAGCAAATACAAGCTTTTGCAAGATTTGGCAAAGGTAAGTATCAATGAGTTATTCAGACTAGTAGAACCTAATTGTTCAAAGAATCAATGCTGTTCATTATACAGAGGAGACGAAGGCTCCTTAAATAGAAATACAAAGACGATGTTTCTAAAAGAAACAATTGTTAACAAGAGACGTAGTTAGAAACTACTGGATGACCATTAATAACATAAATAGAAAGATATTATACTAATACCATCCCTTAATGGTCATCATTCTAACTGCCCAGAGAAATAACAGAGAAGGGTGCCCCCTTCTCAGAACGCTTCTGCAACAAAAGACAAGAGCTTGCCACTGACTCTGCCACTTGAGATGAGTCTGCCACCAACCCTCCCAGAAACTGCAGAACTTCTGGAAATGACAACACCAACCGTCCAACCTGATGTTGGAGAACTGTCCCTCCTTGTAACTAGAGACACACTGAGAACAACTGCCACGATTTTGAGGAAAAATCGACAAACCCTCCAAACTATTGTAGATGAGCAAGATGCCCGAAAACATACTGCAAAAAACCACTAGTGTAGAGGTTTGCACAACAACTCCAGGTGCGACTTAAAATAGACTGCAACAAAGTACGATTTTTGAGGAAAAAATCGCCAAACCCAAAAATTTGAAGATTACAATTTATCGTTTTTTTGGGAAAAATGGTAAAAAGCCATACACAATTTTTGAGGATAAAAATTGATCAAAACCGAACATGATTTTTGAGGTGAAAAATCGATCAAAACCAGACACAAAATCCGAGACACGGAGCAGAGTACAAAACTTCGTTGGTTTTTAAGGAAAAATGGTAAAACCCAACAAAATTTTTTAAGGAGAAAAATTATTAAAAACCCTCCCATAATTTTTTCGAAAAAAATATTAAAACCCATAAATAATTTTAAGGAAAAATTATAAACCCACAAATAATTTTTGAGGATAAAATTATTAAAACCAGATGAATTGGTTTTTTAAGGAAATTTTTTTAAAAACCCCCAAATAAACTGATTTTTTTTCTAGGAAAAATATTAAAAACCCACCAAATAATTTTTTTTTAGGAAAAAAATTAAAAAAACCACTAAATATTTTTTTTGTTAGGGAAAAAAAAAACCATTAGAACATCGATCGGCCCCAGATAAAAAATGGCACAAAAAAAATAGAGGATTGGAAACCCTAGTTGCCAAAGAAAGATCTAGTTGTGCGTTGCAAAGATATTCAAAATTGCAGCCAGAGAGAGCTGGAGATCGTGGCCCAACAGAGAAAAATCGCGGGCTGGGAAAGTCACCAGAGAATAAAGCTTAGGTTACCGCAAAAAAACACAGGCGACTTAAAAAAATCGCGTCTGCAACAAACTCCTAGGTCGCGGGATAAGCAGAAGTGTCGCGCGGGGTCTTAGGTCTAAGACACGAGCAAAGAAGGGCCAAAAAAACGCGTCTCAGGAGGCCAACGCGAAATCAGGTCGATTGCAGAGACAACCCAAGAAGCTCCACGAAAAACAAAAAGCTGATGCAAGAAAAAAACAAAACACGAGCTTCACAAACATCCAACGCGATCTTCAGCTACGGGCAAGCAAAACGCCTTGCATTTGCATGCATAGAAAGACGCCACAATCCCACACGAACCTAACAAAATCACAGGCAGGAAAAAAAAAACAAAAAAGGTCGTAAAAGAAAACAACCTTCAGTCCTTGTCCAAGACCAGATTTGAAAATTTCTAATTTTTTTCCAAAAACAAAAGAAAATTTTCTCTCAAAAAAATGATTTGGAAAATTTTTCGAATTTTAAAAGGCTCTGATACCATGTTCAAAGAATCGATGTTGTTCATTATACAGAGGAGACGAAGGCTCCTTAAATAGAAATACAAAGACGATGTTTCTAAAAGAAACAATCGTTAACAAGAGACAAAGTTAGAAACTACTGGATGACCATTAATAACATAAATAGAAAGATATTATACTGATACTAACCTACACTAATCTACCGAGGAACAAGAGGAGGACATTTTAATAAAGAAGTTGTTTTACCAAAGAAGGACTGTTGCCCTAGTTCATTGGGAATGGAGTCAAGGTCTGAAGAAACTGAAACAGAGAACTAGCATCACACCTAAATCTCATCAATTTAGCTGCAATTTCATTTAGATGTAATGCAAAAATTCAAGAAACTTCACCCAACTAGAACTACTCTAACAGTCCATAATTTATCAAAGAAATCCCATAAATTATTATGAAAAGAGTCTTCAAAGGCTTCAATTTTTATTACCAACTGTTGCAACAGTCAAATAATCAAGAATAACAACAAATTAGCAAATGTAACACTCAAGACATATATTATCCCTAAGAAACTCTTAGCAAATTAGGAGACATCCAGATCATGCAGAAGATTTCCACTGAACAACACCTTCTCCAAATTCTACAAAACAATGAATGACATAGAGATCTTAGATTTGACAAATGACCTTTGACACCATATACTACACTAATTAGAGGATACCTATACATATTTGGCCTAAGTTCCAAATATTGCAGAAATCCAGAATTTTCCAAAAGATCTTTACTCCTAATAGAAATTTGTATATATAACCAGCCAATCTGCCATAGATCAATTCTACAACTGACATTGGCAAAAGATCTTTGACATAGAGATCTTAGATTTGACAAATGACCTTTGACACCATATACTGCACTAATTAGAGGATACCTATACATATTTGGCCTAAGTTCCAAATATTGCAGACAATCCAGAATTTGCCAAAAGATCTTTACTCCTAATAGAAATTTGTATATATAACCAGCCAATCTGCCGTAGATCAATTCTACAACTGACATTGGCAAAAGATCTTTACTCCTAATAGAAACTTGTATATATAACCATCCAATCTGCACTAGATCAACTCTTCAACTGACACTTGTTGCAATCTATATCAATGCATTCATCATGACAAGGAGAAGGAACATAACTTGTTATTGGTATATAATTCTATTAAGCCTTAATGACAAAAAGAAGATTTGATTGCTTTTGAGCCTCAAAAATATATGATATTGTCTTCCTGCTAATGGCTTCCTATGCTTGCACTACACTCAAGTATTAATTCATTAAATTTGTTGCAACCTCTCCCACAAACATGTACGCATGGTGTTTGTTGCAACTTGACTTCATTAGTTTTTGGTGTCAATTTAAGGGTTGGAAGGTGACCATACTCTTAAGGACTCAAATCTAATCATGATCTCTGTAAATCATATGGGCATTGCTTGTTCCTTAGTTAGTTCTCCAGCCATCTCTTCTTGTGGCAACATGGCCCACTGGATCAGATCACCTCTATAGAAACCCATCTTATCACCACAATGTCCCAAATACAGTCATAGAACTTACCAACTAGGCACTCAAGGCTTGGCTCCTCCTCAATTGGTTTCTGTAGGTGCAATGAGCTTCTTCATCTATTCGCCCCACTTGTTTTTGCATTACTTTCACATACCAAACCCTTGGAAATTTCATCACATATCAATTGTGTGGGCTTATTGCCATTCAAATCGATGGTCACAAGCATTTGTGAGCTCAAGAAATGCTCACCTCTTTACAAATCATCTTGCAACCAGCCAAAACATGCCATGAGTCCTTCCCTCTCTTCTCTGGACTCTTTTCTTCCATAGTCTACTACAATGCTGCATGATCATGCCATGTGGCATCACTTGATTTGATGGTACAAAGATGGACCCCTTAGAAATTCCACACATTGGTCTTCTGACCAATAGGAAATAGTATGCAATGCTGGATGCCTCTTTGCATTCCTTTTGAACCATCATTTTAGTTCATTAAGACCTACCCATGATTAGTAGGTCACATTGATTGACAAACAATCAATGGTTGGGGCAAAATGGGGAAAGCAAACATATACACTTATACCTTTTTGGTGTTCTCCCTATGCACATAGGAATTGAACATTTCGCTAGGAAGCTAAGGTGTAGACTCTGTTTTGAACACTAGTTGAATAAACTTAGCAGACCTGCCATACCTGGGTTATTGGACCACTTGCCAAATTGTTACTGGTTCTTTATATGCATGCCTACATAGGTAACCACATACTTGCCTTTTGACCAATAAGTTGAAGACGCATATGCCTTGTGTCTCATTATAGCTATTTATTGGCTTTGTTAAGCCACCACTTTATTCATTAAGCAGCTACAGGATCCAATGGTGTGTGTGTGTTGATTAACACATGATCAATGTTTAGGGGTGAAACAACAAGATCTTTTGCCATTTTGTTGAGGTGAACAAGATTTAAACACTTTATTAAAGATTCATTGTTCTTGGGCTTTAGAGACTAATTTTACACTTGCTCACTTTGGAACCAATGGGCTCTTGGCATGTGGCATTATATTGATCCACGGTTGCCCCTGCAGCCTTCCAGTTGGTCTAATTAAACAATTAAGGACCGCCAATTGTCTTGTCTTGAAAGAGAATCACCACCCTGGATGCCCAATTATATTTGATGATTTCAACGCTTTGTAAGAAAGGGAAACACACCGTAATGACTCCTTAGCTACATTTCGTAGGAAAGGGAAACACATTGTAATAACTCCCTTAGTTACTACCTAATTTTTTCTTTTGACATTCCTAACAGCCTAATGATAAATTTTGTGCACTTGCAGCTCTATTAACAGCAGCACGGAGTGGGCTATTGACTCCACAATAGCTCAACATGCAGCCAACAAGAAGGATTCTTAGTGAAACAATTACATAGTCTAGCTGTACAACTCTAATTTGAGGTGTAATCTCTTCACAATAGGACAGAGTTAATTATAACAGTAGGATCTAACTGATCACAAATTCCCCATTTTTGACCATAAGAAATCATAATTTTCAGACCTTCTTGCTGGATACAAAATCCTGAAAGATATAAGTAGTATGCTTAATAAACATTTACAACAATTATATTCGGATAATTAAAAGAATACTACCTTTGCTGTGCTACTTGAAGACATGGCAATTCCTTGCTTTTTGCATTGTTCATGGCCTGGGACTAGGGTGCAATGTGATCCCAACTATGTGGATAAGAGTCCCTGTCCGCCCCATCCAAGTGGATTTTGTGACCCATCGAGAGAGAGGTTGGTAATGCCACATTCAGTGAGCAAAGCAGCCACCTTCTAACAACCGACCCTTACTAAAACATTTCTTCCTTACTAGGCTGGAATTTCTGTATCGGCAATCATGCAAGTAAAATAGATACTCAAGCTTGCACATAGGAGATAGCCCAGTTTCTTATTTATTTATTTATTCTTCTTTGGTTATGACTTTTCAACCATCCATAGACTACTAAGTGGTAGATAATGGCATCCAAGGTCTGCATGCTACTGGCGAAAGCCATCCAAGCCTCACGGATAGCTCTTGGTGTCCATCATCCACATGCTTGGGTGATAGCGGGCTACCTCTAGGATGCAACCAAATCACTCTACTTGTAGAGCATGCTCATTGACTATTGTCAAACTGAAGCAGCGATAAGCTTATCTTTAGGTGGGTCATATGATTTACTGGGGTCATATGATTTACTGTTTTGATGGTCACCTCAAAAGGAGAGGAACAAGCTACATCTTAGGGGGTATACATGTTGGCAGATGGTCAGCACTCCCCTTGATATTCACGACATGGCTTAACCACCTCCCGTGGATCCGTTAACTCTAGTGGTTGTATCGGGCATGAATAGGTCGACCTTTTAGTGCAACGACAACCGTGGGGCCAACAATTGGTATCAAAGCCAAATGTTACAGCTTCAAATCCCCTCAGGTAACGCTGAGGGGGAGATTGTTGGCAGATGGTCAACGCTCCCCTTGGGATTCGCGATATGGTTTAACCGCCACCCGTGGATCAGTTAACTTTGGCGGTTGTATCGGGCATTAATAGGTCGACCTTTTGGTGCAACGGCAACTGTGGGGCCAACAATACAGCCCTCTACCTATGCCCTCATACAATTGTCATGTGTTGCCATAGAAGTTGACCCCTGTATTCAGCTTGGTTCTACAAGTGGAAAAAGTTCTCTTATAATGAGATAAGCAAAACCAAAGTCCTATAGCTTGCTTCATCTAGGACTGTCCTATTACTTACTAGGACTGGTTTAACAATAGGGACATGATAGTCATTTTAATCATAGGGTCCAACCTTCAGAATGGTACATAGGCTGGTGGAAGGAATCTCTTGTAGACCATGTTAGAGGATAGCAGAATCATATAACTTGCAATTATGCCTTGAGTAGGAGATATTTGAAACTTAAACTAGCATGACATTATTTAAGTAGAGCATAAACTTGATAAGGTTCAGTCTTGCATCTTATTCTAATGTTAGTTAATTTATAACAGCTATAATGATGGAGCATACTTATCATTTCAGTTAGACTTGGTCGAGTACACAGAGGAGAAGATGGTCTAAGTTTTGAGTATAAAGTAGACTTTTATACTACCTCATTCATAGATCAGCCCTCATCCCTCCAACATTAAGATAATATATATTTATTACATCTGTCCAACATATTATGGTTATTCATAAAAAGAATAATTGACATCGAGAAAGATGTCATTAAGGTATCTATTTGCCCCTTCCCTTACTGAGGTTTGTGGAGTTAGGATCATTATTATTTAGCAATAAAAATATGATATTATTGATTGGAATATGTACCCAATATCTATGTTTGCAGAAATAAACTCTGAGGATTTAACTTGTATGACTTAATGCTTCTAGTTAACCACCATAATAGATGACTGTTATATAGGGAAGACACAAAAAATCTTGACTATAGACGTAGAGCTAAGCAAAATACATGTGAGGAATGCATCATAAGGTTGGAAAGGCCACTTAAGGCCCATATTACAGTCCATAAACAATCATGTCAGGTAAGAACAGCCTAAATCTTGTTTACAGACAACATTGACAGCCACCACAAATTTAAATTTTTGAGCAGCATATAACCCATGAAAAGTCCCCTCCTAAAATATCTTTTTTAGTAGCCCAAGCAACAAACAAATGCTCTCAGACTGAAACCTACAATTATTGGTGGTTCCAACATAAAAAATAAGTGAGCAATAAGAAGTTGATTAAAATATTGTTAATTTTCCAGCCACTCTATTCTTCCAAAAACCTCTATTTGCATGCAGCTCTCTAATAGACAGATATAAACTAATTACATCTGAAAACAACAGCACAAGAAAGGGAAATTCAAGGAACTGGCGTCCAAAGCAGCAGCATATGAATGTAGACTCAAAGAAAAGGGCGTCTAAAACAGCAGCATATAAATCTAAACTCTAAGAGAAGGGTGTTGAAGGAATTCTAGCATCAAATTCAACCATTAACTTGGACTCAGCCCTTATAAACTAAAAACGACAAATCCCAAATGAGTGAATAGCAGTAGGAATAGAATGACAGGCTGTTATGGCATCCCAATCAGTCCTGGTGTCTGGAAAATTGATGCAGTGCACTCACTTTCTCAGCCAATCTGCCCAAAATGACCTCTCTTCCACACCGTCTTTTCTGTTCTCTTTTTCTCGCCACAAATCTGCCTTGACCCTGTAATGCCCCCTATTGGGAAATTCCTAATTTTAGGCCTGCAAAACAATAATAATCACTAAAAACTGATATTAGTATAACAAGTATCGACTTTACCGTAATATTCAAATTAATACATAAAATATTATAATATTGAGAGCAATACATCACAGCTAAAACATCATAATAGTCAGATCTATAGTTCATAGCATCATTAACATTTGAATTCAAAATATCTTAACATCATTAATGATTATTCCAAGGCATATTCCTGTAGCTAATCATATTAGGAATTCACTTGAAATGTTTGCAAACTGCAATCTCAAGGATGGTTGTCCATGTATTTCGAGAGCATGGATGGATCCTCATCCATCCATCTCGGGGTGGCGTACTTGAGAAGACCTTCAAGCCTAGGAGCACTCATGTGCCTCCTGGCCCACAAACATGGTAGGATCTTAGGACCACTCCGTCCCTGAGTCCACCTTGGAGACACTCCATCCTCCTTGATCAAGCCCAGGAGCACTCATTCGCCTCCCATCCCACGAGCATGGCAAGAGCTACATTTCATCCATCTCGGGGTGGCCTGCTTGATCAGATGCGTGAAGACTGCCTTCCTCAACAAGCCCAGGAGCACTCATACGCCTCCAAGCCCACGAGTGTTGCATCTCGGGGTGGCGTTCGTGAACTTGGAAGGTTGATCGACCTCCCTATTTGCTAAACACTTGTATTAATTCAAAATAGAGTGCTAAAGGAATCTACTATATTAATCAGTAATAAAATATCATTATGCAATTATTATATATAATATAAAGATATAACTATTCTTAATTTATATTCTCAAACTTACTTCCCAATAATATTCTTGCTGAAAACAATGTTTATTTACAACAGATATCTTATGTTTCAATTTCTTATTTTCCTTTTTTCCAATCTTCTTGCACTTGATGCCTCTCCCCAATGAAATGTCCTCCCCTTTATATCTTTAAATTAGAGGGAGTCATACCTCTTCATCACAATCACTGCCCTTACAAGAGTCACACCTCATCATAACCAAACACTGCCCAAAACTCTTAATTTTATTTAATTAAATGTCTTTTTGGAATTTCTGTTAGTAATATCCTTTTAACCATAATCAATCTCTTTACTAGGATCGCTATTTAATATTTAATTCATTAAGGCTGTGACCTTGACAAGGCTGCGATCTCTTTAGCTTAGAGGGGGGTTTGAGATTTATGGCGGGGGCATGACAGACCCATGAATTTAATCCCTCCTTTCTGGACTCTTGTGGTGAGAATAAAAAATTCATACCTCCTAGGCTGGTGCACCATTTTTAGAGGTATATGGCCATTGTAAATACAGAGGCATGATTTCCTTTTGGGTGCCATGCTGCAGGTCGACCAGGCCTTTAATTTTTGTTCGCTTTCCCTTCAGTTCAGTCCGTAAATTCTTAATTCCTACTCCCCTATTCATCATCCATTTTTTCTTTTCTTTTCTTTTCTTTTCTTCTTTTATGATTTTAATTTATGTGTTTATTTATTTTTATTTTTTGTTCATATTTGTATATAATAATATCTATTAGACTATATTTTAGTTATTAAATTTAATATTAATTATTATCTAAGGTTAATTGAAGAATTAAATTGGGGTCATTATTGGCACCACGATAAGGCACATTCATAAGTGAACATGAATTCAAAGTAAAGTATGTAATCGTGTCCCTAGTGCCAAGCATAAACATTCAGACAAGGCTTGCAGACTCCAGCAATCAATGAATGAACCTTACCAAATACTATAAATCCATACCAGGTACTACTTTAGATGAACCTACGGTTAAGACACGATGTACACTCAAAGGTCCTTGACACTGAGTTAGCATTAAGATCTCTCTCTCTCTCTCTCTCTCTCTCTCTCTCTCTCTATGGAACCACAGAATCCACTTCACCTTGCACTTTGGCACCTACAAATAATACAACTTTACTCGCACAATTCACAAGATAGGGGTTAGTCTCGGTTAGTCAAACATAATCAAATATATTTAATTTAATATGTAACATAAACTAATACCCAAATTCATCAATACTAATCCGTAATGGTTCACATACACAGACTCACACACACATGCAGTTAGATAGGACATTATGATTTAGGTTCCCAACCCTTGTCCGAATTACAATGGGGCTAGAGGGGTCTTAGAAATTGGTTCTTATGGGGATGTGACACACATATTCAACCACATATGGCTTGTGCACAAAAACAAAAAATACTGTTGCCTGCTCGCTTCTTTATAAATATGTTCCCATTAAGTGATGCATTATGGCCAATAACAAGTCATTGATCAATTAGAACAAAAGTGCAGGGGTGACAACAAAGATTTAGGTCAAAACAAAGGTTTGGGCTTTTACACATGGGCCCGAATGAATCAGACCACCATTAATACACACCAGGAGTGTGACAATGCATTAGGAATGAAGAGTTCACACAGAGGCTAGAAGATCGATTACAAGGCTTATTTGAATCATTCCTGGCAAAATTATGTGACCACATCAGTAAATAGAGATCAATAGTATAAGGCAAGGAATGGAATCATCATAGATAGAGGGCTAGTGAATCAGAAAGGAAACATATAAAGCTAATTTATGTTTCTTGGATTGGGTGTCAACACAGCTTGCCTTGACTTGCCCATGAGTCTGTGGGCCAGTTACTTGTCCTGGCCTGCAAATTGCGAGTACTCACCCGTTTTTTGAACTATGTTAATAGGCCTTCATCTGAACAGGGTGTTGCATATGAGACCATATTAGTGAGGGAAAGCGTAAGCAATCCTGGACCTCACCATTCACTTAGCTGGTTTGAACAGACATCAAGTGCAAATGCCAAAAATCTACCAGCAATTGTTCAAACTAGTAAGAGAGTTTCTTTTATCACCACTTAATGTCTCAAAATCAATCACTGCAGGCAATATGCCATTAAATAAGTTACAAGATCATAGGACACTAAACACCTAATTAACAGTATCTATTCACTGCAGGCAAACATGCCATTAAATAAATTACAAGATCACAGGACGCTAAATATCTAGTACAAGATCTTTTCACTGGAGGCAACATACCATTAAATAATTACTAGATCATATGGCACTAAATATCTAGCTTCAAGATCTATTCACTGCAGGCAACATGTCATTCAATAATTACAAGATCATAGGGCACTAAATACCTAGCTTAAAGATCTATTCACTGCATCAACATGCTATTAAATAAATTACAAGATCATAGGACACTGAATACCTATTTACGTGGTCTATTTCTCTCCTTGATTTCTTTCTCATTAAGGTTGATGGTTTATGTAGTGGAATATCCACACTAGTCACAGATCACTGGGCAACTTGGGATATCCATACTGTCCAATATAATTTGGGCTGCTGTTAGGCATACATCATTTGAACCTGGTCCTGGTAAGAATTCTAGTGCGGTATTTCCTTGATAGGTTTTGAATGGGATGGCAGTTATATGTTTTTGAATAAAAAAGGCCCCACATAATGTTATTTTCTATTTTCAATAGCAGTAAATATGTTCTGTTATTGTCAAGGCAATTTTCCTCTTTGTTGGTGATAGTAAATGAATTTTCTCAGACATATGAGTGATGACATGTGAAGGAAAGAAGCATCCATGTTTTGGGCATGTTGCATGCTGCCGTTAGTGTTTGCTTTAATTGTGTGTGTTTTGTGAAGTTTGTCCTTGTCTTAACCATGCTGTCATTTCTCTTGTTAAGGTATTACATCTTTAAATTTTTGAAGTCCTTTTGCATGTTATTGAATGAAAGAACCACTCTATTGTAGCAATATTTTCAAGTGGTTCAAAATATAGTATGGACCATGGTTATCAAAGAACAAAGTGTATAGTTATCAAACACCAAATCATCAGCCAAAGTGTCTTTTTAGTGCAGTGTTTCTCTGAATTTCTGGGATGGTAAAATGTTTTTTGGCAAATTTTGGGGATAGGAAGTGGATGATGGGGGGGGCAGCTATTAAAATAACTTAAACAAGCTAAAAAGAGCTTAAGTTTTAAGAAGTAAATGCGACATGCTGAATTTGCAACAACTGTCCTTCCCCTTTTACCCTTTTTAGGGGGTTTTAGCATTTTCTTTCCCCTTTAATAGAACCTTGTCAAATTTTATCACCAAACAGTACAGGCTGTTCAGTTCTGAAAAAGAGGGATGTCTCCTCCAAGTCCTTAAGTCCCTAGGACATTGGGGATGACACCTGGACCCTGGGGAGGCAAAGTCATGGAACACTGGTATAATATACAAACCTCTCCCTTCTGATTTTTTTAAACATTGCAGCTTGGAGAGAGAATATGTAAAGAAGCTTAAACTAAAAATATATATTCCCCATTACAGGATCTGATAATGTCACCAAAGGACAATGCTGGCTAAGTAGGGTTTAGAAACTATGCTCAGAAGTGGTTGGCTATTTTGTCTTCTCCTATCATCAAAGGTTAAAGTATCTTATATACATGGTAAAATATCTGGCTATGTGCCAGACTAGATGCAACGAGACCAAGTCGTCTTGTGCTTCAATTATACTATATGTATTTAGGGTTCCATTTCAGTCCTTGAAGTGTACAGGTATTACCGGTTTCCTACTATCTATATTAATGTTGGATGAAGCTGCAGGATGCTTGGTACCTCCACTATGTGTGATGAGGTGAAAAAAATACCAAATTGTCTAACAGGTGTATAAAATCCTTGGAAAGACTGATGCCTGCAGCTCATTGCCTCATGGAGAAAAATAGCTAGGCTCCTCTGGTGAAGATGTAGATTGATTTTCCCTAGAGCATGAATATTCATAAATACTTTCATTTGATCTCATAATAGATTGAACATCTCAAAAGTCCAATACCAACAATTCTTCTTCTCGAAACCTGTATTATGATCTCTCCTGATATTGTGTACCTTCACCTGGGTGTGAAGAATTCTAGGAGTCTGTATCTAGTGTTTTCTTGCATAGGATAAAAGGGCACAGTGAGAAGAAAGTAAAGAGAAGATATCACAAGCATCTAGTAGCAAACAGATTTAAGAACTGAATCCTGTGAGGAAAATGAATTGGAAGACAGCCTCCATTTGAAGTGGTTGTGCATCAAATTCTGCCTGGATTGAACTTTGTGGAACAATTTACTTACAATGAGTGATATATGCTGCAGCATGATAGCTTGAAGTCTCTTGATATGCACCCAACCAACTGGTCCCATACAGTCTTCAGACCTTAGAGTCGTTTTTTACAGTGGGTTTGAAATTAGGCACAAAAAGATGTATTTTAGATGGTAATACCTGTATAATCACTTGCACTTGCACTTAAGAATTACCGAAGAAGTATAATCCTTGTATAGACTGGAAAGCACTGCCAACTATCTATAGTTTGTAGCCAAGTATAGTGCTTTGCTAACATTTACTTCATATTGATCTCTTTATTTTTATGATCAAACCTCTTTGAAAAGTCTCTTTGCTTTTGGGTAGTTTTCTTTTTTTCCGATCTCAATTCATGTGTGACACTTTCAGTCAGATTATGCTTCTCCACAATAAAAATCAATTTGCGAAATCTGTATGTGCATTCCACGATATTACAGCTGTTGGTGTGGAATTACTTAATTCCTATATGTTCTTTTAATTTTTTAGAGTTGTCTTCTAATACAAGTATCTGTGGCTTGGTTGTGATTAATTGTGGTAGGTTGTTTAGTCATATTCATAAAATGTTTTAGTTAGACACCATTTTTGCGAAGTGTTATCGTCTTATCTCTTTGTGTAAACAATATGTTTTCCCACTCTCCTAACTTCAAATAATTCATGCCATGGTGATCTAGTTTTTGTGTGCTTCACCTTACAGGCTTAGTCATTTACATAGTAGTTGTTCTGGGTTTTTTCCCAGTTAATAATATGCCCTCTTTTCCTAATATGCTGTTTGTCAGCTCTTTATTTCTACATGTTACTCATGAAAATAATCAATGCTGAATGCTGCATGTTTAATGCTTTTTACACATTTTGCCTGTAGTGTCTCAAGAAACCTATAATCATGTGATCATTCTTACCCGTCTCCATTTACTGTTTACGAGGGAAAGATTTAGTAAGAATGTCTTTATTTTAAGCATGATATCTTCAACAGTGCGGTAACAAGTTCTATATTCTATGGAACTAAAGGCACATATTTGCTCTACTAAGGCATAACGTACTATAATGATTGAAGGTGTTTTGGATCAACTTTATATCAAAAAGTTTGAATCTTAGTTATATTTCACAAATGTACACTTTTGGATCACATACTTCATTAGACCCAGCTTAGAGTTCGGTTGTCATTTAAATCTGGTCTATTTAGTAACGATTAAAGTTTTTGTTAATTCCATGATGGGTTTTGAATGGGGTTGAAATTTTACTTTTTAATCGAACTCTACAGTTAATTGTATGCTAATCCTAGTTGAATGTATGCTTGATTAAAGGTTTGTGCTATCTTATTTTCTGATGCTTTAGCATAAGCAAGTTGTGATATGGTTGTCAAGTCAGCTTGCTCTCTGTGATACCATAATGTTTTTTGTTTCATACAAATGACCAATGATATGTGAAGGGAAGAGGTGCCCACGTCTTGGGATGGTTGTCACCCATTGTGTTTTGTCCTGAACTTGATGGGCTTGTGATATTTGGACTTGTTTTACTGTTCTCCCATTTCTTTTGTTGAGTGGCTCTCTCACATCTTTCTACATTCACCTGAATATGAAATGCTTTTATATTAGTAATATTCTCAGGTTACACAAAACATTGTATACATTTCAAATACCAAAACATCAGCAGAAATGCTATCTTCATATTTTGTATGTGTAAGTTTCTCATCTGATAATTTTGAAGTGTACCATTGCAGGCTGGAGAAAAGATAAGAATAGAGTATGAAAAGAAAGTTACACAGCTCCAACTTCACGACGACAAAGGGGAGGATCCTCATCTGGTTGATGCTACAAGGACTGCAATAAAAAGTTTACAAACAAGAATTAAGGTTGCAATGCAAGTAATTGATTCAATATCTAAGAGAATACATATGTTGAGGGATGAAGAGTTGCAGCCACAAGTTGTGGAGTTAATAAAAGGGTATGTTTTAACTAATATCTCTTTGCATTGTGTTATATATCTAGTCCACGTGCCTTCCTTTAGATTAAAAAATGGAACATTGGAAATTTCTAGGGGAATGATTTGTAAAGTCCATACCACTAGGACGTCTTATCTGCAAAAGATAAACAATGGGATTGATGATGTTGTATTGCTGTTGTAATGTATTGAGTTAAATTTTTGTCTGCCAACAAAGTAAAATCATCCCCTTTTGACTTAATCTTGCAAAAAGACAGTATAGTTCACACTCTCTTGCTACAATTGATTGAAAGATGGGTATGTTTAATCTTTTTCTGTATATTATGTGTTAACTTTGAAGAGCACACAGGAAATACCGAGGGGGGGGGGGGGAGGGTTTGAATCAGTATTTTAAACTTTAAAACTTAAAACCATGTAAATCAGAAATAAAAACAGTAAGAGCAAACATTAGATGCCATAACCACCGATATTACGCGGAAACCCTTTTGGGTAAAAAACCACAGCAAAATTTTGCTTTTATTATCTTCAAAGGGCACTGACCCAGATTACACAAGTGAGCACCAACTCTCCCGAAGCACCAATTCCGAACCAACTGCAGTGTTGCTGAAGCACCAACTTCAGACTTCTGAAACACAAACTTCAGTAACAAAGAATTCTTGATTCCAAACACATGCTTTGCTAAAACACTGAGAAATATCACATTACTGCAATTCTGATCACAATCTGCACATCAACTGAGGCACTTAACATTGCTCAAATCTGCATGCATCAATCCATTTTCAACTCCAAAAAATTATACTGATGGCATTTTTCTTTATCATGTCTCACATACTGAAAGTTATCTTCATGCAAATGATCTATTTTCTGATTTATTCCCTGAATAACAGTCTGCTCAGATATATAGATAGCTTGATCAAACTTTCACAAATCTTCATTCAGCAATCTTCAAAGAAAATTGACTCCAAAAGAAAATGCAGAGCCTTCTCATCAACAACACGTACCCCTTAATATTGGTAGACTTAGATGATTTCAATAAAATGCAGTCCACTGTCTTACGCCAGCTAGAATGAAGGAAAACACTTGGCAGGGACTAACTTAGGCGCCTAAAAACTACTTCCAAAAAGCTCACCCAACAATATAATCTTTAACACCCCATACAAAGTCTACTCCAATGAACTCACGCGTCTCAACCCTTACAGCCCGTATCTCAAACAATATACAGCCTCAATAAAAAATATGTATTCACACCCATAGAACATCACTTCAGAGTTGACTTAATTCAAAACGGCTCCACTCACATGCAGCCCGAGCCTCAAACCACTAAATTTCCTTTATGAAGCGACAGATATGAATCAGGCGGCAGAAATTAAATCATCATGCATTAGACCATACTCTGCTATCTCAGAAAATAGACTTCATACATTTTTCACGGAACTATATTTGGCTCAGCTGCAATAAACATCCATGCCTCAACTCCGTCTCATACCATCGATTCCACCATTTTCTGAGCAGCATTCATACAACCCCCGCAAGAATATATACTTCAATTTTCACAACCTTCAAACATGAACACAGCCTGTGTCTCATTTAATGAATGATGATGGTGAAAGTTTTAAAAGCTCACATCTTCTTTCAGAAAAACCGAAACAGAATAAATGCAATCACAACCATTATATGTGCAGCAGAAGTAGAATACAGGTTACATGAGTCTGAAGAATCAGTAATATTAGATGGTGACACCAACAAAATACACGACTTCAGCAAAGCTGATAAAAATAGCAATTCATTCAACAAACCATGAACAAGGTCTCTTCCACACCCACAATACACCGAAATAATTCTCATAGCATGTCTCATAAATGATTCGCACCACACAAAAAATTCGCTGAAGATATAAAAGGAATTGCCAATCAAAATTAATACATGAAGTTGACCAAAGACCATAAGCTGCCCACAAATATCAATAACTGAAACCAACGCAGGCAAATGAATGAGCCTCCTCAAAATGAATCACACTAAATGCAGGCGTTACATAAGGAAAATTACCATGAAGAGAGTCGTCATACTCAAAAGGAATATTCGAGAATAGAATCCATCACTAAAAATTAGATACGAGACTGTCGACCATAATACAAGGCGTTACACATACACTAGAGCATCATGCCATCTCCAAGATACCTGCTCTGGCTTGGCAAACTTGATGATAGACTTTTCAACCTGACAAAACATGCTGATATGGAAATCTGACTTGGCAAGTGACTTCAAATATGCTGACAGAGTAAGTAGGCAAGTAGGTGAAGTAAGCATGCAAGAAGCTCAAGCAAACAACCAAGTAGCTCATGCAAGCAACTGGGTAGCTCAAGCAAGCAACCAAGTAGCTCAAACAACTTGACATCAATGACAAAATACTCAACAAACTTCTCTAGGTTCACAATTGATTGTAGGACGTCTTAGAATGTGTTAACTTCTCTAGGTTCATACTTTTAGTTGTTGGGTTTTGATAGGCTATAATTGTTTTTGAGAGAAACTATCCATTTTGCTCCTGCAGGCCCAAGTAAATGAAAATTTATCAGGTTTCTTCTTATCTTGCCTGGCTTCCTGCGAAACATTTGTCAACTTCACAATGTAGAACATGACACTGCTATTATGTTCTCAAATACATGTGATCTTAAGGGAAATGATTCTCTTGATTTTGTGAGTGACAATATGTTGTAATCTAGATCATCACCTCCTAAATTCTTGGTGTCTGATCTAGTTTGAGTTTGATCTTCAAAGGCATCCATCACAATTTGAACTATTTGTTACTTACATTTAAATCCTACCAGCTGAATAGCCACTAGTTAGCAGCATGCTGTATTACTGACTAAGTTCGTCAGTTCATGTACCTGATCTACTCTGCTCAGTGTTTGTACTTCTCAACAAAATTCATCACAATTAGTACCATTTTACTCATTAGGAAAATAGTATTTATTACATAGGTGGGGATCGAAACCCTGTATATATAGCAGAAAATTTTGAGATTTTAGGTACCGGATTTTTAAATGATAATACACACAAAGAGAGTGGAATTATGGTCTTTGTTATATCCAGAAGTCTGCTTCTTGGTTTTAGCATATCCAGAAACCCCACGTTTACAGAATATAGCATTCCAAATTTCCAGCATCAATATGATAATACTGTATAGCCAGTCCAGAAAGTTAACAAAATGGTTTAACATCAGCAGTTCCTTTGTCTTACTGGCAAATCCCCAATATAACATTATGGTTTATACAAAGTGAACTGTACATATGCTGAGGAGTTCAAACTTTGCTCAAATTTGAACTAAAAAGATGACCTTACACCATCAGTTCACTGAGGTGGAAATCTTTCCTCACTAATCATCAAGATGAACTATAGACCAAGCAGTTTGAAGTCGTGCACAGTCAGGGTGGCCTTGATATAGCCTCAATATTGAATATTCTTGACAGATGCCAATATAGGACTAATTGCTTCACCTCTCTGAAGCAGAGCTTCATTTGCCAGGTGAAAGGCAGTTTCATTCATTATCATTTGTTCCTGTGACCTTGAGTCTCTTGTATCCTTTGCAACAAATTAGCACCCACTTCTTCTTTCAGGGATTTATTTTCTTCTTCTTCCAGTACAGTGGCCTCAATCTGCTACAGGAGTTGCAAAGACATTTACCACAACCAAATTAAATCTGTGCTCCCATGACAGTTGTGAAAGTGAAAATATTATGTTGGTTTCTGGCAGCTTTAGAATTTCACCATACTTTTGAAGCTTCTTCTTTATCTTATTATCAGCAACTCTTCCCCATCCCCCGTTTCCTACAAAGCATTTTCTCAGAAAGTTAAAATGCAAATGGAGAAAACAATTGTAGGAACAGAATAAGTAACCTACATTCTTACCCTATTATTGCCCTCATTTCCATCCCTGTCCACATGCTGGTTACTATTTGAATATTGTTCCTAGGATCTTGGGAATATTTCCAAGAGCTCTTTTTCTGGTTCCCATGTTTCCCCCTGCCCCAACGGGGCTCCAGTGATTTGTTACTGTAATATTAATAATATATAAGATCTCATTGGCTTAGAAGAAATCATCCATGGTAGGTTGGATGAGTGTGGCTTACAGATTTTGTTCTTCAGCAAAAATTTATACTTCCAGGCAGCAGCTAAGATGAATATAGAGGCTTACTAGCTTTGTTCTTTCTTGAAACATGACCTTTCGACTCTTAGATATTTTAAAAATTATTTGAAATTCAAGCCTAAACATGCAACATCACTGAGAATTGATTCTCTTTAAAATATACATGTGCGAGCTGATTTCTAGTTGGTAGGGAAAACCCTCTTGCTCAGCATGTAAAAACGAGGACTGGGTAGAATCCTCCTTCAATTAGGTATAATCCTTGTGTCACTTTGATTGCCTACTTTGATTGTCTGATACATATCCCCTGTTGGAGAATTGTCCACATCCAAGTTTTGAAATTGTAGAATTTGTGGCTTGCCTTATGAGCTCCACAAAAAGGAAAAAACTATTTATTTGCATTTTCTTAAACTTATAAAAAAACTCTGTTGAAATCCTTTGTATCGATGAGATTTTCTAGATTTTATCATTCCCAAACACAAACCCAATGAGTACATTTTCAATAAGCTCATTATATTTATTCTTTTTTTTTTCTCTAAATAACAGATGTTGTTTACTAGTGCCACAGAGATTGTTTCTCCACAAATATTAGCAATCACCTGCTCTCCCGAATAAAATTCAACTTGCCAATTCCTCATTTGCTTAATGTGGTTAGTCATCTGATACTACACAAATCCTGGTGGATTCTGTCTCTTTAAACAATTTGGATCTGTAGACTTTCTGATATCCAATTAAAACAAAGGGAATTTAAGGTCTTAAAGTCCCATCCACAAGCATCTTTTAGCAAGATGCAAATACATGTCAATGACATGCTGCAGGCATAATTCTAGTGTGCAAGGATACTATCCACTGTTTTTCTGTTAATGTTCTTTTGTTTCTCTTTTATTGAGTTGGTATGGGTTGAGGTTAAAATGCTAAGCCTGGGTTCAAAGCTTGGGTATGCAGAAGTTCTTTAGCAGATATATGGAGCATTTGTCAAACGCCTGGTGATCTCATTGACACAAGGATTATACAACTAATCACAGGAGGAATTACCCCAGCTCTATGAACAGCAAAAACCAAGTTTTGTCCATCTGCAGACACAGAAATTGTGAATGGTAGAAAACATATATCCATTAACATGAAAAAGTTACATTATAAAGAAGTTACAAAATACTGTAGATATTAAATATATCTACCTACCTATAGACTACTGTAGAAACAGTAGTTAAGCTAAGCAAACTAAACAAAATTGACCATTAACAATATAATAATAATAATATAATATTCTAACACCCTCCCTTAATGGTCATTCCGTCAACAACGCCAAGTTGCCCCCTGAATTTGACAAACTTATTTGGGCTCAGAGACTTGGTGAGAATATCTGCACTCTGATCCGCGGTTGGAACATACTGCAGTTGAACTGATCCGTCTTCTACCAGCTTGCGGATGTAGTGACAATGAAGCTCAACATGCTTGGTACGTTCATGGAAGACTGGATTTTTGGCCAGTTTGAGCACCCCTTGATTATTAGTGTACAAGGGAGAAGGTCCTGCTTGTGACATGTGCATGTCAGAAAGCATCCTGTGGAGCCAAACTGCCTCACATGCTGCTTTAACGGTTCCTCGATATTCGGCTTCTGTCGAGGAAAGAGCCACTGCGTGTTGCTTCTTGCTGGTCCATGTTACAGCACCTGTACCCAAATTGAATACATACCCAGAA
>VDFB02282341.1:0-67542 GCA_007258455.2 Sequoia sempervirens | reverse complement strand
AAAAGTCCCCTCCTAAAATATCTTTTTTAGTAGCCCAAGCAACAAACAAATGCTCTCAGACTGAAACCTACAATTATTGGTGGTTCCAACATAAAAAATAAGTGAGCAATAAGAAGTTGATTAAAATATTGTTAATTTTCCAGCCACTCTATTCTTCCAAAAACCTCTATTTGCATGCAGCTCTCTAATAGACAGATATAAACTAATTACATCTGAAAACAACAGCACAAGAAAGGGAAATTCAAGGAACTGGCGTCCAAAGCAGCAGCATATGAATGTAGACTCAAAGAAAAGGGCGTCTAAAACAGCAGCATATAAATCTAAACTCTAAGAGAAGGGTGTTGAAGGAATTCTAGCATCAAATTCAACCATTAACTTGGACTCAGCCCTTATAAACTAAAAACGACAAATCCCAAATGAGTGAATAGCAGTAGGAATAGAATGACAGGCTGTTATGGCATCCCAATCAGTCCTGGTGTCTGGAAAATTGATGCAGTGCACTCACTTTCTCAGCCAATCTGCCCAAAATGACCTCTCTTCCACACCGTCTTTTCTGTTCTCTTTTTCTCGCCACAAATCTGCCTTGACCCTGTAATGCCCCCTATTGGGAAATTCCTAATTTTAGGCCTGCAAAACAATAATAATCACTAAAAACTGATATTAGTATAACAAGTATCGACTTTACCGTAATATTCAAATTAATACATAAAATATTATAATATTGAGAGCAATACATCACAGCTAAAACATCATAATAGTCAGATCTATAGTTCATAGCATCATTAACATTTGAATTCAAAATATCTTAACATCATTAATGATTATTCCAAGGCATATTCCTGTAGCTAATCATATTAGGAATTCACTTGAAATGTTTGCAAACTGCAATCTCAAGGATGGTTGTCCATGTATTTCGAGAGCATGGATGGATCCTCATCCATCCATCTCGGGGTGGCGTACTTGAGAAGACCTTCAAGCCTAGGAGCACTCATGTGCCTCCTGGCCCACAAACATGGTAGGATCTTAGGACCACTCCGTCCCTGAGTCCACCTTGGAGACACTCCATCCTCCTTGATCAAGCCCAGGAGCACTCATTCGCCTCCCATCCCACGAGCATGGCAAGAGCTACATTTCATCCATCTCGGGGTGGCCTGCTTGATCAGATGCGTGAAGACTGCCTTCCTCAACAAGCCCAGGAGCACTCATACGCCTCCAAGCCCACGAGTGTTGCATCTCGGGGTGGCGTTCGTGAACTTGGAAGGTTGATCGACCTCCCTATTTGCTAAACACTTGTATTAATTCAAAATAGAGTGCTAAAGGAATCTACTATATTAATCAGTAATAAAATATCATTATGCAATTATTATATATAATATAAAGATATAACTATTCTTAATTTATATTCTCAAACTTACTTCCCAATAATATTCTTGCTGAAAACAATGTTTATTTACAACAGATATCTTATGTTTCAATTTCTTATTTTCCTTTTTTCCAATCTTCTTGCACTTGATGCCTCTCCCCAATGAAATGTCCTCCCCTTTATATCTTTAAATTAGAGGGAGTCATACCTCTTCATCACAATCACTGCCCTTACAAGAGTCACACCTCATCATAACCAAACACTGCCCAAAACTCTTAATTTTATTTAATTAAATGTCTTTTTGGAATTTCTGTTAGTAATATCCTTTTAACCATAATCAATCTCTTTACTAGGATCGCTATTTAATATTTAATTCATTAAGGCTGTGACCTTGACAAGGCTGCGATCTCTTTAGCTTAGAGGGGGGTTTGAGATTTATGGCGGGGGCATGACAGACCCATGAATTTAATCCCTCCTTTCTGGACTCTTGTGGTGAGAATAAAAAATTCATACCTCCTAGGCTGGTGCACCATTTTTAGAGGTATATGGCCATTGTAAATACAGAGGCATGATTTCCTTTTGGGTGCCATGCTGCAGGTCGACCAGGCCTTTAATTTTTGTTCGCTTTCCCTTCAGTTCAGTCCGTAAATTCTTAATTCCTACTCCCCTATTCATCATCCATTTTTTCTTTTCTTTTCTTTTCTTTTCTTCTTTTATGATTTTAATTTATGTGTTTATTTATTTTTATTTTTTGTTCATATTTGTATATAATAATATCTATTAGACTATATTTTAGTTATTAAATTTAATATTAATTATTATCTAAGGTTAATTGAAGAATTAAATTGGGGTCATTATTGGCACCACGATAAGGCACATTCATAAGTGAACATGAATTCAAAGTAAAGTATGTAATCGTGTCCCTAGTGCCAAGCATAAACATTCAGACAAGGCTTGCAGACTCCAGCAATCAATGAATGAACCTTACCAAATACTATAAATCCATACCAGGTACTACTTTAGATGAACCTACGGTTAAGACACGATGTACACTCAAAGGTCCTTGACACTGAGTTAGCATTAAGATCTCTCTCTCTCTCTCTCTCTCTCTCTCTCTCTCTATGGAACCACAGAATCCACTTCACCTTGCACTTTGGCACCTACAAATAATACAACTTTACTCGCACAATTCACAAGATAGGGGTTAGTCTCGGTTAGTCAAACATAATCAAATATATTTAATTTAATATGTAACATAAACTAATACCCAAATTCATCAATACTAATCCGTAATGGTTCACATACACAGACTCACACACACATGCAGTTAGATAGGACATTATGATTTAGGTTCCCAACCCTTGTCCGAATTACAATGGGGCTAGAGGGGTCTTAGAAATTGGTTCTTATGGGGATGTGACACACATATTCAACCACATATGGCTTGTGCACAAAAACAAAAAATACTGTTGCCTGCTCGCTTCTTTATAAATATGTTCCCATTAAGTGATGCATTATGGCCAATAACAAGTCATTGATCAATTAGAACAAAAGTGCAGGGGTGACAACAAAGATTTAGGTCAAAACAAAGGTTTGGGCTTTTACACATGGGCCCGAATGAATCAGACCACCATTAATACACACCAGGAGTGTGACAATGCATTAGGAATGAAGAGTTCACACAGAGGCTAGAAGATCGATTACAAGGCTTATTTGAATCATTCCTGGCAAAATTATGTGACCACATCAGTAAATAGAGATCAATAGTATAAGGCAAGGAATGGAATCATCATAGATAGAGGGCTAGTGAATCAGAAAGGAAACATATAAAGCTAATTTATGTTTCTTGGATTGGGTGTCAACACAGCTTGCCTTGACTTGCCCATGAGTCTGTGGGCCAGTTACTTGTCCTGGCCTGCAAATTGCGAGTACTCACCCGTTTTTTGAACTATGTTAATAGGCCTTCATCTGAACAGGGTGTTGCATATGAGACCATATTAGTGAGGGAAAGCGTAAGCAATCCTGGACCTCACCATTCACTTAGCTGGTTTGAACAGACATCAAGTGCAAATGCCAAAAATCTACCAGCAATTGTTCAAACTAGTAAGAGAGTTTCTTTTATCACCACTTAATGTCTCAAAATCAATCACTGCAGGCAATATGCCATTAAATAAGTTACAAGATCATAGGACACTAAACACCTAATTAACAGTATCTATTCACTGCAGGCAAACATGCCATTAAATAAATTACAAGATCACAGGACGCTAAATATCTAGTACAAGATCTTTTCACTGGAGGCAACATACCATTAAATAATTACTAGATCATATGGCACTAAATATCTAGCTTCAAGATCTATTCACTGCAGGCAACATGTCATTCAATAATTACAAGATCATAGGGCACTAAATACCTAGCTTAAAGATCTATTCACTGCATCAACATGCTATTAAATAAATTACAAGATCATAGGACACTGAATACCTATTTACGTGGTCTATTTCTCTCCTTGATTTCTTTCTCATTAAGGTTGATGGTTTATGTAGTGGAATATCCACACTAGTCACAGATCACTGGGCAACTTGGGATATCCATACTGTCCAATATAATTTGGGCTGCTGTTAGGCATACATCATTTGAACCTGGTCCTGGTAAGAATTCTAGTGCGGTATTTCCTTGATAGGTTTTGAATGGGATGGTAGTTATATGTTTTTGAATAAAAAAGGTCCCACATAATGTTATTTTCTATTTTCAATAGCAGTAAATATGTTCTGTTATTGTCAAGGCAATTTTCCTCTTTGTTGGTGATAGTAAATGAATTTTCTCAGACATATGAGTGATGACATGTGAAGGAAAGAAGCATCCATGTTTTGGGCATGTTGCATGCTGCCGTTAGTGTTTGCTTTAATTGTGTGTGTTTTGTGAAGTTTGTCCTTGTCTTAACCATGCTGTCATTTCTCTTGTTAAGGTATTACATCTTTAAATTTTTGAAGTCCTTTTGCATGTTATTGAATGAAAGAACCACTCTATTGTAGCAATATTTTCAAGTGGTTCAAAATATAGTATGGTTATCAAAGAAAAAGTGTATAGTTATCAAACACCAAATCATCAGCCAAAGTGTCTTTTTAGTGCAGTGTTTCTCTGAATTTCTGGGATGGTAAAATGTTTTTTGGCAAATTTTGGGGATAGGAAGTGGATGATGGGGGGGCAGCTATTAAAATAACTTAAACAAGCTAAAAAGAGCTTAAGTTTTAAGAAGTAAATGCGACATGCTGAATTTGCAACAACTGTCCTTCCCCTTTTACCCTTTTTAGGGGGTTTTAGCATTTTCTTTCCCCTTTAATAGAACCTTGTCAAATTTTATCACCAAACAGTACAGGCTGTTCAGTTCTGAAAAAGAGGGATGTCTCCTCCAAGTCCTTAAGTCCCTAGGACATTGGGGATGACACCTGGACCCTGGGGAGGCAAAGTCATGGAACACTGGTATAATATACAAACCTCTCCCTTCTGATTTTTTTAAACATTGCAGCTTGGAGAGAGAATATGTAAAGAAGCTTAAACTAAAAATATATATTCCCCATTACAGGATCTGATAATGTCACCAAAGGACAATGCTGGCTAAGTAGGGTTTAGAAACTATGCTCAGAAGTGGTTGGCTATTTTGTCTTCTCCTATCATCAAAGGTTAAAGTATCTTATATACATGGTAAAATATCTGGCTATGTGCCAGACTAGATGCAACGAGACCAAGTCGTCTTGTGCTTCAATTATACTATATGTATTTAGGGTTCCATTTCAGTCCTTGAAGTGTACAGGTATTACCGGTTTCCTACTATCTATATTAATGTTGGATGAAGCTGCAGGATGCTTGGTACCTCCACTATGTGTGATGAGGTGAAAAAAATACCAAATTGTCTAACAGGTGTATAAAATCCTTGGAAAGACTGATGCCTGCAGCTCATTGCCTCATGGAGAAAAATAGCTAGGCTCCTCTGGTGAAGATGTAGATTGATTTTCCCTAGAGCATGAATATTCATAAATACTTTCATTTGATCTCATAATAGATTGAACATCTCAAAAGTCCAATACCAACAATTCTTCTTCTCGAAACCTGTATTATGATCTCTCCTGATATTGTGTACCTTCACCTGGGTGTGAAGAATTCTAGGAGTCTGTATCTAGTGTTTTCTTGCATAGGATAAAAGGGCACAGTGAGAAGAAAGTAAAGAGAAGATATCACAAGCATCTAGTAGCAAACAGATTTAAGAACTGAATCCTGTGAGGAAAATGAATTGGAAGACAGCCTCCATTTGAAGTGGTTGTGCATCAAATTCTGCCTGGATTGAACTTTGTGGAACAATTTACTTACAATGAGTGATATATGCTGCAGCATGATAGCTTGAAGTCTCTTGATATGCACCCAACCAACTGGTCCCATACAGTCTTCAGACCTTAGAGTCGTTTTTTACAGTGGGTTTGAAATTAGGCACAAAAAGATGTATTTTAGATGGTAATACCTGTATAATCACTTGCGCTTGCACTTAAGAATTACCGAAGAAGTATAATCCTTGTATAGACTGGAAAGCACTGCCAACTATCTATAGTTTGTAGCCAAGTATAGTGCTTTGCTAACATTTACTTCATATTGATCTCTTTATTTTTATGATCAAACCTCTTTGAAAAGTCTCTTTGCTTTTGGGTAGTTTTCTTTTTTTCCGATCTCAATTCATGTGTGACACTTTCAGTCAGATTATGCTTCTCCACAATAAAAATCAATTTGCGAAATCTGTATGTGCATTCCACGATATTACAGCTGTTGGTGTGGAATTACTTAATTCCTATATGTTCTTTTAATTTTTTAGAGTTGTCTTCTAATACAAGTATCTGTGGCTTGGTTGTGATTAATTGTGGTAGGTTGTTTAGTCATATTCATAAAATGTTTTAGTTAGACACCATTTTTGCGAAGTGTTATCGTCTTATCTCTTTGTGTAAACAATATGTTTTCCCACTCTCCTAACTTCAAATAATTCATGCCATGGTGATCTAGTTTTTGTGTGCTTCACCTTACAGGCTTAGTCATTTACATAGTAGTTGTTCTGGGTTTTTTCCCAGTTAATAATATGCCCTCTTTTCCTAATATGCTGTTTGTCAGCTCTTTATTTCTACATGTTACTCATGAAAATAATCAATGCTGAATGCTGCATGTTTAATGCTTTTTACACATTTTGCCTGTAGTGTCTCAAGAAACCTATAATCATGTGATCATTCTTACCCGTCTCCATTTACTGTTTACGAGGGAAAGATTTAGTAAGAATGTCTTTATTTTAAGCATGATATCTTCAACAGTGCGGTAACAAGTTCTATATTCTATGGAACTAAAGGCACAGATTTGCTCTACTAAGGCATAACGTACTATAATGATTGAAGGTGTTTTGGATCAACTTTATATCAAAAAGTTTGAATCTTAGTTATATTTCACAAATGTACACTTTTGGATCACATACTTCATTAGACCCAGCTTAGAGTTCAGTTATCATTTAAATCTGGTCTATTTAGTAACGATTAAAGTTTTTGTTAATTCCATGATGGGTTTTGAATGGGGTTGAAATTTTAGTTTTTAATCGAACTCTACAGTTAATTGTATGCTAATCCTAGTTGAATGTATGCTTGATTAAAGGTTTGTGCTATCTTATTTTCTGATGCTTTAGCATAAGCAAGTTGTGATATGGTTGTCAAGTCAGCTTGCTCTCTGTGATACCATGATGTTTTTTGTTTCATACAAACGACCAATGATATGTGAAGGGAAGAGGTGCCCACGTCTTGGGATGGTTGTCACCCATTGTGTTTTGTCCTGAACTTTATGGGCTTGTGATATTTGGACTTGTTTTACTGTTCTCCCATTTCTTTTGTTGAGTGGCTCTCTCACATCTTTCTACCTTCACCTGAATATGAAATGCTTTTATATTAGTAATATTCTCAAGTTACACAAAACATTGTATACATTTCAAATACCAAAACATCAGCAGAAATGCTATCTTAATATTTTGTATGTGTAAGTTTCTCATCTGATAATTTTGAAGTGTACCATTGCAGGCTGGAGAAAAGATAAGAATAGAGTATGAAAAGAAAGTTACACAGCTCAAACTTCACGACGACAAAGGGGAGGATCCTCATCTGGTTGATGATACAAGGACTGCAATAAAAAGTTTACAAACAAGAATTAAGGTTGCAATGCAAGTAGTTGATTCAATATCCAAGAGAATACATATGTTGAGGGATGAAGAGTTGCAGCCACAAGTTGTGGAGTTAATAAAAGGGTATGTTTTAACTAATATCTCTTTGCATTGTGTTATATATCTAGTCCACGTGCTTTCCTTTAGATTAAAAAATGGAACATTGGAAATTTCTAGTGGAATGATTTGTAAAGTCCATACCACTAGGACGTCTTATCTGCAAAAGATAAACAATGGGATTGATGATGTTGTATTGCTGTTGTAATGTATTGAGTTAAATTTTTGTCTGCCAACAAAATAAAATCATCCCCTTTTGACGTAATCTTGCAAAAAGACAGTATAGTGCACACTCTCTTGCTACAATTGATTGAAAGATGGGTATGTTTAATCTTTTTCTGTATATTATGTGTTAACTTTGAAGAGCACACAGGAAATACCGAGGGGGTAGGGGGGAGGGGGGGATTTGGTTTGAATCTGTATTTTAAACTTTAAAACTTAAAACCATGTAAATCAGAAAGAAAAACAGTAAGAGCAAACATTAGACGCCATAACCACCGATATTACGCGGAAACCCTTTGGGGTAAAAAACCACAGCAAAATTTTGCTTTTATTATCTTCAAAGGGCACTGACCCAGATTACACAAGTGAGCACCAACTCTCCCGAAGCACCAATTCCGAATCAACTGGAGCACCAACTGCAGTGTTGCTGAAGCACCAACTTCAGACTTCTGAAACACAAACTTCAGTAAATAAAGAATTCTTGATTCCAAACACATGCTTTGCTAAAACACTGAGAAATATCACATTACTGCAATTCTGATCACAATCTGCACATCAATCTGCACATCAACTGAGGCACTTAACATTGTTCAAATCTGCATGCATCAATCCATTTTCAACTCCAAAAAATTATACTGATGGCATTTTTCTTTATCATGTCTCACATACTGAAAGTTATCTTCATGCAAATGATCTATTTTCTGATTTATTCCCTGAATAACAGTCTGCTCAGATATATAGATAGCTTGATCAAACTTTCACAAATCTTCATTCAGCAATCTTCAAAGAAAATTGACTCCAAAAGAAAATGCAGAGCCTTCTCATCAACAACACGTACCCCTTAATATTGGTAGACTTAGATGATTTCAATAAAATGCAGTCCACTGTCTTACGCCAGCTAGAATGAAGGAAAACACTTGGCAGGGACTAACTTAGGCGCCTAAAAACTACTTCCAAAAAGCTCACCCAACAATATAATCTTTAACACCCCATACAAAGTCTACTCCAATGAACTCACGCGTCTCAACCCTTACAGCCCGTATCTCAAACAATATACAGCCTCAATAAAAAATATGTATTCACACCCATAGAACATCACTTCAGAGTTGACTTAATTCAAAACGGCTCCACTCACATGCAGCCCGAGCCTCAAACCACTAAATTTCCTTTATGAAGCGACAGATATGAATCAGGCGGCAGAAATTAAATCATCATGCATTAGACCATACTCTGCTATCTCAGAAAATAGACTTCATACATTTTTCACGGAACTATATTTGGCTCAGCTGCAATAAACATCCATGCCTCAACTCCGTCTCATACCATCGATTCCACCATTTTCTGAGCAGCATTCATACAACCCCCGCAAGAATATATACTTCAATTTTCACAACCTTCAAACATGAACACAGCCTGTGTCTCATTTAATGAATGATGATGGTGAAAGTTTTAAAAGCTCACATCTTCTTTCAGAAAAACCGAAACAGAATAAATGCAATCACAACCATTATATGTGCAGCAGAAGTAGAATACAGGTTACATGAGTCTGAAGAATCAGTAATATTAGATGGTGACACCAACAAAATACACGACTTCAGCAAAGCTGATAAAAATAGCAATTCATTCAACAAACCATGAACAAGGTCTCTTCCACACCCACAATACACCGAAATAATTCTCATAGCATGTCTCATAAATGATTCGCACCACACAAAAAATTCGCTGAAGATATAAAAGGAATTGCCAATCAAAATTAATACATGAAGTTGACCAAAGACCATAAGCTGCCCACAAATATCAATAACTGAAACCAACGCAGGCAAATGAATGAGCCTCCTCAAAATGAATCACACTAAATGCAGGCGTTACATAAGGAAAATTACCATGAAGAGAGTCGTCATACTCAAAAGGAATATTCGAGAATAGAATCCATCACTAAAAATTAGATACGAGACTGTCGACCATAATACAAGGCGTTACACATACACTAGAGCATCATGCCATCTCCAAGATACCTGCTCTGGCTTGGCAAACTTGATGATAGACTTTTCAACCTGACAAAACATGCTGATATGGAAATCTGACTTGGCAAGTGACTTCAAATATGCTGACAGAGTAAGTAGGCAAGTAGGTGAAGTAAGCATGCAAGAAGCTCAAGCAAACAACCAAGTAGCTCATGCAAGCAACTGGGTAGCTCAAGCAAGCAACCAAGTAGCTCAAACAACTTGACATCAATGACAAAATACTCAACAAACTTCTCTAGGTTCACAATTGATTGTAGGACGTCTTAGAATGTGTTAACTTCTCTAGGTTCATACTTTTAGTTGTTGGGTTTTGATAGGCTATAATTGTTTTTGAGAGAAACTATCCATTTTGCTCCTGCAGGCCCAAGTAAATGAAAATTTATCAGGTTTCTTCTTATCTTGCCTGGCTTCCTGCGAAACATTTGTCAACTTCACAATGTAGAACATGACACTGCTATTATGTTCTCAAATACATGTGATCTTAAGGGAAATGATTCTCTTGATTTTGTGAGTGACAATATGTTGTAATCTAGATCATCACCTCCTAAATTCTTGGTGTCTGATCTAGTTTGAGTTTGATCTTCAAAGGCATCCATCACAATTTGAACTATTTGTTACTTACATTTAAATCCTACCAGCTGAATAGCCACTAGTTAGCAGCATGCTGTATTACTGACTAAGTTCGTCAGTTCATGTACCTGATCTACTCTGCTCAGTGTTTGTACTTCTCAACAAAATTCATCACAATTAGTACCATTTTACTCATTAGGAAAATAGTATTTATTACATAGGTGGGGATCGAAACCCTGTATATATAGCAGAAAATTTTGAGATTTTAGGTACCGGATTTTTAAATGATAATACACACAAAGAGAGTGGAATTATGGTCTTTGTTATATCCAGAAGTCTGCTTCTTGGTTTTAGCATATCCAGAAACCCCACGTTTACAGAATATAGCATTCCAAATTTCCAGCATCAATATGATAATACTGTATAGCCAGTCCAGAAAGTTAACAAAATGGTTTAACATCAGCAGTTCCTTTGTCTTACTGGCAAATCCCCAATATAACATTATGGTTTATACAAAGTGAACTGTACATATGCTGAGGAGTTCAAACTTTGCTCAAATTTGAACTAAAAAGATGACCTTACACCATCAGTTCACTGAGGTGGAAATCTTTCCTCACTAATCATCAAGATGAACTATAGACCAAGCAGTTTGAAGTCGTGCACAGTCAGGGTGGCCTTGATATAGCCTCAATATTGAATATTCTTGACAGATGCCAATATAGGACTAATTGCTTCACCTCTCTGAAGCAGAGCTTCATTTGCCAGGTGAAAGGCAGTTTCATTCATTATCATTTGTTCCTGTGACCTTGAGTCTCTTGTATCCTTTGCAACAAATTAGCACCCACTTCTTCTTTCAGGGATTTATTTTCTTCTTCTTCCAGTACAGTGGCCTCAATCTGCTACAGGAGTTGCAAAGACATTTACCACAACCAAATTAAATCTGTGCTCCCATGACAGTTGTGAAAGTGAAAATATTATGTTGGTTTCTGGCAGCTTTAGAATTTCACCATACTTTTGAAGCTTCTTCTTTATCTTATTATCAGCAACTCTTCCCCATCCCCCGTTTCCTACAAAGCATTTTCTCAGAAAGTTAAAATGCAAATGGAGAAAACAATTGTAGGAACAGAATAAGTAACCTACATTCTTACCCTATTATTGCCCTCATTTCCATCCCTGTCCACATGCTGGTTACTATTTGAATATTGTTCCTAGGATCTTGGGAATATTTCCAAGAGCTCTTTTTCTGGTTCCCATGTTTCCCCCTGCCCCAACGGGGCTCCAGTGATTTGTTACTGTAATATTAATAATATATAAGATCTCATTGGCTTAGAAGAAATCATCCATGGTAGGTTGGATGAGTGGGGCTTACAGATTTTGTTCTTCAGCAAAAAATTATACTTCCAGGTAGCAGCTAAGATGAAGATAGAGGCTTACTAGCTTTGTTCTTTCTTGAAACATGACCTTTCAACTCTTAGATATTTTAAAAATTATTTGAAATTCAAGCCTAAACATGCAACATCACTGAGAATTGATTCTCTTTAAAATATACATGTGCGAGCTGATTTCTAGTTGGTAGGGAAAACCCTCTTGCTCAGCATGTAAAAACGAGGACTGGGTAGAATCCTCCTTCAATTAGGTATAATCCTTGTGTCACTTTGATTGCCTACTTTGATTGTCTGATACATATCCCCTGTTGGAGAATTGTCCACATCCAAGTTTTGAAATTGTAGAATTTGTGGCTTGCCTTATGAGCTCCACAAAAAGGAAAAAACTATTTATTTGCATTTTCTTAAACTTATAAAAAAACTCTGTTGAAATCCTTTGTATCGATGAGATTTTCTAGATTTTATCATTCCCAAACACAAACCCAATGAGTACATTTTCAATAAGCTCATTATATTTATTCTTTTTTTTTTCTCTAAATAACAGATGTTGTTTACTAGTGCCACAGAGATTGTTTCTCCACAAATATTAGCAATCACCTGCTCTCCCGAATAAAATTCAACTTGCCAATTCCTCATTTGCTTAATGTGGTTAGTCATCTGATACTACACAAATCCTGGTGGATTCTGTCTCTTTAAACAATTTGGATCTGTAGACTTTCTGATATCCAATTAAAACAAAGGGAATTTAAGGTCTTAAAGTCCCATCCACAAGCATCTTTTAGCAAGATGCAAATACATGTCAATGACATGCTGCAGGCATAATTCTAGTGTGCAAGGATACTATCCACTGTTTTTCTGTTAATGTTCTTTTGTTTCTCTTTTATTGAGTTGGTATGGGTTGAGGTTAAAATGCTAAGCCTGGGTTCAAAGCTTGGGTATGCAGAAGTTCTTTAGCAGATATATGGAGCATTTGTCAAACGCCTGGTGATCTCATTGACACAAGGATTATACAACTAATCACAGGAGGAATTACCCCAGCTCTATGAACAGCAAAAACCAAGTTTTGTCCATCTGCAGACACAGAAATTGTGAATGGTAGAAAACATATATCCATTAACATGAAAAAGTTACATTATAAAGAAGTTACAAAATACTGTAGATATTAAATATATCTACCTACCTATAGACTACTGTAGAAACAGTAGTTAAGCTAAGCAAACTAAACAAAATTGACCATTAACAATATAATAATAATAATATAATATTCTAACACCCTCCCTTAATGGTCATTCCGTCAACAACGCCAAGTTGCCCCCTGAATTTGACAAACTTATTTGGGCTCAGAGACTTGGTGAGAATATCTGCACTCTGATCCGCGGTTGGAACATACTGCAGTTGAACTGATCCGTCTTCTACCAGCTTGCGGATGTAGTGACAATGAAGCTCAACATGCTTGGTACGTTCATGGAAGACTGGATTTTTGGCCAGTTTGAGCACCCCTTGATTATTAGTGTACAAGGGAGAAGGTCCTGCTTGTGACATGTGCATGTCAGAAAGCATCCTGTGGAGCCAAACTGCCTCACATGTTGCTTTAACGATTCCTCGATATTCAACTTCAGTCGAGGAAAGAGCCACTGCTTGTTGCTTCTTGCTGGTCCATGTTACAGCACCTGTACCCAAACTGAATACATACTAGAAGTGGATTTTCTGTCATCCACTGAACCTGCCCAATCTGAATTTGTATAACCAATCAGCTTTGGATCCTTGCACCTGCCATACAGAATGCCATAATCGGAAGTGCCCTTAACATATCTCAGCATTCGCTTCGCTGCAATCCAATGATCAGCTCTTGGAGCTGTCATGAAGCGAGAAATGTAGCTCACTGCAAAACTGATGTCAGGTCTAGTGGCAGTGAGGTAGATGAGATTGCCCACTAGTTGCCTGAATGTCGTTTCATCAACCGGAGGTGAATCAGAGTTGGCTGACAACTTCAGCCCCTTCTCCATAGGTGTGGAGGCAGGTTTGCAATCCTGCATCCGAAATTTGTCAAGCAGAGTTCTGGCATATTTAGACTGAGAGATAAAGATGCTACCAACGGTTTGCCAAACTTCAATACCCAAACAATAATGGAGAAGCCTCAGATCTGTCATGTCAAAGGCCTGATACAAATCTTGTTTGATTGCCGCAATCAAATGTGTCGAACTACCAATAATGATTAAGTCATCAACATAGACAACAAGAAAGAGAGTATCATCACCAGAGTGTTTGACATACAAATTAGTGTCAGAAGGGTTGCGCTGAAAACCATGATCAACCAAGTACTGATCAATCTTAATGTACCATGCACAAGGAGTCTGTTTCAGTCCATAGAGTGCTTTCACGAGCCTACATACCTGATGTTCTTTTCCGGCAACCTTGAAACCAAGAGGCTGCGTCATGTAGACTTCTTCCTACAACTCACCGTTGAGAAAGGCACTCTTGACATCCATTTGATGAATTGTCCATCCAAATTGGGCTGCAATAGCGAGAAAAAGACGAATTTTGCTCATCTTGGCAGTAGGAGCAAAAGTCTCCTCATAATCAATGCCCTCCCGTTGTGTGAATCCCCGAGCAACTAATCTGGTCTTGTATTTGTCCAAAGTACCATCTGCATGATACTTGACCTTGTAAACCCATTTGCAACTGATAGGTTTCTTCCCAGGAGGAAGGTCAGAAAGAACCCAAGTGTGATTCTTCAGAAGACTATGATATTCTGTCGCCATAGCCTTTTCCCACTCTGGAATTCCTTTAGCCTCTGAATACGTTTGAGGCTCATAGATGCTATGGATGTTGGCCATAAGAGCAAAATTGACTGTGTGTTGCTGCTTGCTCTTGCTACGAGTTGATCTGCCCTCAATGAGTTCATCATCACGAAGATCCCCAATAGTCTTGAGCCACCACTTAGGCTGACGAGTAGAAGTGCCAACATCTGAAATAGGAGTAACAGCATCTCTTAGGATTTTTGGAACAAAGTCATCTGGATGTGAGTCCTGGGGAAAATTAGGTGGTGCTAGATCATGACTTGTAGACTCCTCATCTTCAGAGTCAGAATGCTCTGAAGCCCTCCTATCAGGGGAACCAAGAGGAAGACGAACACCCTCATCAGGAACCTTTATAGGCTGTTCCGCAGGACTGATAGTAGCAACAAATGGACCTGTAGTCTCATCAATCACAACATCACGAATGAATATGAGACGATCTGTCTCCACATCAATCAACCTGTATGCCTTGTGATTGTCGCTGTAACCAGTAAACATAAGTGTCTGGCTCTTGGAGTCCAACTTGGCACACTTGGCTTCTGGAATCCATACATGAGCTGTAGAACCGAAGACTTTCAGATGGCCCACCTTAGGCTTACGTCATGACCAAGCTTCTTCTGGAGTCATCTTCTTAACGTTCTGTGTAGGTGACTGATTCAGGAGGTAGACTGCAGTATAAACTACTTCAGCCCAGTATCTCTTATGTACATTTTTGTACTCTAGCATAGAACGAGCCATTTCAGTAATGGTGGGATTCCTACGTTCAACGACACCATTTTGCTGAGGGGTGTATGGTATGGTAAGTTGGCGCTTAATGTCGTGTGCAACACAAAAAGTAGAGAAGTTAGCTAAACAAAACTCCCCCCCATTATTTGACCTTAGAGTGACAATCTGAGAACCTGATTCTTTCTCGACTAAGGCCTTATACTGCTGAAATGTACTGAACACATCTGATTTATGTTTGAGAAAATACACCCACATTGGTCCACATACATCAGCGTGAACCGATTGAAGTACTTTGGAGGCTTGCCAAGAATCACCATCCGAGAACGGTGTCCGATGCTGCTTGCCAGCTTGATAGGCTCCACAAACTCCATGATTTTGAGTTTGGATCTTAGGTAGAACAGCAACCAAACCTCCCGAGACAGTTGAGAGAGATAGTGCACATTCAAGTGCCCATAACGCTGATGCCAAAGTTTGCTGATGGAAGTACTCCTTGCAGCCAGAGCATGCTCCTGAGAATCACCAGAATCAACAAGTCTATACAGACCATGATCCTCAAGTCCCATAGCGATTGTAGTACGAGTCTCCCTATCAATGATGCTGCAGGTAGACGAACTGAAAACAACATCCAACTGGAGAGAATGCCTCGTGATCTGACTAACAGAGAGGAGATTATGTTCCATGCCTGGAACATAGTAGACATCGAGAAAGAGTAAATTTCTTCTTCCTGAGTGAATCTGGACAGTGCCTTTACCAGCAACTGTGTACTCTTCGCCTCCAAAAATGACAGAATTCGAGAATGGTTCGAATTTTGTGAACCAATCCTGACGATGAGTAAAATGTCGTGATGCCCCATAATCAATAGACCAAGCAAAAGAGTGTATTGGATCTGCTGTTCTCTTGGCCATAAACGCATAGAATGCAAATTCTTTCTGCTTAGTGTGCTCCGCGACAGTTGCCTTTTGTTGAAACCCTCCCTGCTTCTTTTGTTCAGAAGCCAAACGAACGCGACAGTCAACCTTCATGTGACCGTATTTATGGCAATAATTGCACTGAATGTTCTTCTTCTTGCTGTCCTGAGAAGAACTAGAGTTTTTCAGCTGAGAAGTTTGCGCCTTACCTTTGTTCTTAGCAGAAGATTTGGTAGAGAACGCTTGCTCTGTGGAGGTGGAATTGGTACTGCTTCCAAACTGCTGTCTCCAATGATCCTGTTGTAGAAGCTTGTTACACAAATCTGGAAACTTCAAGTCAACATTTGTTGAAGTAATATTGAGCGTCTTAATGAAATGCTCGTAAGACTTTGGCAAACTTTTCAGAGTAATGACGACCATGTCCTCTTCCTCCATCTTTCGACCAATAACTTCCAGCTGGTCATGAATGTCCATTATCTTTGTCAGATGCTCTTGGAGAGTGGTCTTCTTGTCCATCATTATCGAAAAGAGCATGTTCTTAAGAAAGAACGCACGACTCTTATCTGACGTTTCATGGAGATCCTTCAGGTTCGTCCATACCTCAACAGTTGTTTTGCCTAATGGCACTTGTGGCAGCTGGTCGTCAGTGACTGAAAGCTTAATGAGCATGATAGCTTCCCGGTTGCGTTCATCCCATTTGTCTTGATCCTTTTCGGCTACAGTGGGACGGGTTGAGTTCCCCAAAACGACTTGATCGAGACATCGATATTCAAAGATCGTAATCATGCGCTGTTTCCAGGTGTTGTAATTCTTCCCGTTGAACTTCTGGCTACTTTCAAACATTATATTTGTTAGAGATGCCATCACGTACACTGAGGTCAAACTGGTGAAGGCAAAATGAAAAATGAAATAGTACAAATTCAAAGCCGAAACCCTAGCATGGATTTCAAGGCACTTTGAAGACAAAATCCAGAAGATCTAAAGAGTACCGAGAAAAGGCTGTTGAAAACCCAGAAAATTTTCTAAATACTCAGAAAATTTCGTCAGCACCCACTTGCACAAATTTCGAGGCATGAAAAACGAGGTACCCAAAAAAATCTAACGACAACCCAGTTGAGATCTTGAAAAACCCACCAGGAATCTGCAATAATTTTTTTTTCGACTTGATCTAAAGAGTCAAAACCCTAGTTGAATTTTCTGGAAACCCTAACCGCCATTAAAGACCAGAAAAATTGCAGAAAAGTCTAGAAATCACGGATATATCCACCAGGAAAGCACAAACAGGAAGGGCGCAGCTTCAAGACAAAGAATCGAGCTCAGAAGAGTGCAGAAAAACGTGGCCCGAAATAAGGAAAAATGCGGCCAACAAACTGGTGAAAAATGCGTCTAAAAAGAGTCAAAAAAACGCCCAGAAAGATCAGGAAGTCGCGCCCAGAGGAGGAAGGATGAGGTCGTGCGGGGCCAAGAAGAGGATTCGTGCCCAGATAAGGAGACGAAAACGCCCTGTAAATGCAGACAAAGAGGACGCTTGGAGGCCGTCAAGGAGACGCGGGAGTCCCAGACAGGTCACGGGCCAAAAAGTGGCTGAAGAAAGGTCGCGGAAAAAAGAAAGAAAATCCCACGCAGAAAAAAAACGCGAATTACAGATTTGAACAACCCTTCACACACAGAAAATCTCACGCAAAGAAGAAATCACGAATTACAGACCATAACAAAAGCGACCTCAGCAAAAAATGTGACCCTGAAATCTTCAAAAACAGAAAATGCTATTTTTCTGTGTGTTACAAGCACGATTTTTAAGCAAAAAAGGAAGCCCACGAATTTAAAAAAAAAAATGGCGCCCAGAAACCCTAGTTTGCTCTGATACCATGTGAATGGTAGAAAACATATATCCATTAACATGAAAAAGTTACATTATAAAGAAGTTACAAAATACTGCAGATATTAAATATATCCACCTACCTATAGACTACTGTAGAAACAGTAGTTAAGCTAAGCAAACTAAACAAAATTGACCATTAACAATATAATAATAATAATATAATATTCTAACAGAAATTGTGTTTGCTCTAGTTTGTTGATGCCAAGGGTTTTTGTTAATGGACAAATGAATATTTTCGTGTGATTTTTATCAGTTAAAGTGGATAAACTATCTTTTTGCTTCCTGTTCTTGGTGTGACCACATTCAGGGCCTCATCAAGATGGACAGATGTGCCAAATCACGAAATTGAGGCCAATCTTGAGGCTTGATTTTACTTGCATTTTTCTGAATTTTGATGAAATTAGAGAACAAGTAGTTTTCAAATTTTTAGCATTTGATTCTATGACAGAATGGTTCTTGAGATGCAATGTCAAAACCTCCACCCAAATTTTAAGCTTCAATGTACAGAATTGTAGATGCTGTTTTTTAGAATAAGGTGTTGTTTTATAGTCAGTGTTTTAAAGTTAGACTATTTGGTGGTGAGGCATTTTTCCACTACAAGATCTGACCTAGAATGTGTAACTTCTTGATATGCTCGTATTGTCATTGTTAGGCAATAATGCTTCTGTGCATTTAGCGAGGCTCTGAAGATTGGGACCAATGTGATTGAGTTGCCTGTATTTCAATTCATATGCCAAGTATCTGTAGGGGAAGAATACCTGTATTCCAGTAATTTCTTCTAAACAATTAGTGAAAAGGACTCAGTAGTTGTTAGGGCTAACTTTGCACCTGTCAAATGCTTGTGACAATTTGAATGACTCAATTTTTGAATCTGGTTTACTTGGCAAGTTCACTGCTCAAACTAAGGTTTGAGGTCCACCTCATCAAAGATGGAACCAAATCAACATGTTGTTGAGGTGTCATAAAATATAAAGAAAAAAAGTATGTCCAGTATTGTACATTAAGTTGTTTGTTTTGGTGTGCATATGTGGCATTATATGATTTGTTGATTTTTTGATGTGATTTGTTCAAAAGAGTACATTTCATTCAATAATTAGTAATGAAAGTCACCACTACAACTTTGGAGGCACAACTAACAGTGTTAACAGTTAAGAAAGAAAAATACTCTTTTAATGCCCAAATCACTCACCAATATTGGAACCCATTCAACTACTGGGTCCTCTCCCCTAGTTTAATCCCCAATATGTATGGATGCTTTTATTTAGCTTCTACTTTTAGTGCTGTTATTACTTGTAAAGGATTGTGTATGTTTGTGCATTCTGAATGTAGAGACTTTTTGATGAGGAGATTAATATGGGCTTTACTTCTTGGTCAATTGATTTAGATTTTGATATCTTTTGCAGCAAGAATCTGTATGTTTGGTCTTTCTGTTTTTAGTTAACGTGTGAATTGTCATTTTGTATTTGCAGGTTCATGACAATGTGGAAGGTAATGCTTGATTGTCATCAAAAGCAAAATAAGATTATCACAGTAGCTAAATCTCTAGGTCGTGTTGCTGCTAGTGATGTATCCGATGAAGCACATTTAAAGGCAACTATGGACCTAGAAAATGAACTTCAAAATTGGTATTTATGTTTCAGCAATTGGGTTGGAGCCCAGAGGGCTTATGTTCAAGCTTTGAATGGGTGGCTTTTGAAGTGCCTTCATCAAGAACCTGAGCAAACTCCTGATGGACCTGCACCATTCTCCCCTCGCAGGGTTGGTGCACCTCCTGTGTTTGTCATTTGCAATGATTGGTCTCAAGCATTTAGTACTATGCCAGAAAGTCAAGTTGTTGATGCCATAGAAAAATTCACAGCGGCTGTGAAACGAGTGTTGGAACATCAGGATGAAGAGCAGCGTCAGAAGAGGAAGGCTGAGTTTCTTGAAAAGGATCTAGTTGGAAGGGTTCATTTAGTGGAAAAAATGGAAAACAGATTGCATGAACCTCAACCCTCATCTGATAAAAAAATTGAATCAGATATAGGACAAGCTAGTGCTGGTTTGGCTGAACAGAAAATTTCTATAGAGTCTTTTAGGAAAAAAGTGGAGGGGGAGAATGCAAGGCATCATGAAGCTATGCAAAAAGCTCGCAATGTCACCTTGGACACTTTACAGAAGGATCTAAAACTTGTATTTGAGGCTTTGACAGAATTTGCCTCTTCCTCCTTGAAAACTTATGAACAACTTGTACATAGTGAGAGAGAAGATTTTTCTCACGCAAATGGTGAACATGGGAGAGAAGATTTTTCTCATGCAAATGGTGAAACATCATATCTAAAAGATGCTTAAGGGTCAAGATATCATGTTGGAAAAAAAAACACTCTTTTTATCTTGTGTTTTGAAGTGATCTCCTGCATGGAACACAAATAAAACACAATGAGTGGATTCTGTAGAATATTTTTTCTACTGCTGTGAAACTGGGACCGAAAGCTGTTCTCATTATAGGCATAATGTCCGAGTTGTACAGTATTCATCAGAATGCATGAGAACATCCATAACCTGTTGTGCATATACTGGAGAGGTGGGTAAACAGTGTGTTGGGAAAGCCATGCTAATTCATGTACAATCTACAATGCGCAGTTTGTCTGGTGCATAGAAATTCAGACAAGTATGTTCCATGTTGAAGGATCTCACCAGATGGAGAACATGGATTTTGATTTGCTCGTTGAGTAGAAAAATCTTGGAACTGCAAAGCAGGCCAAAAGATGAGCAGTGATGATTAGTGGGATCCCCTTATTTATTCATCACATAAGGGTACTCTTCTTGCATAGAAGTTTACAACGAATATGGGGTAGAAAGGAATCCAGAATGCGCTTAGCATCTGTGTAGACAAGTTTGGTATTGGCAGCTGGTTTTTCCATTAAATCATGAGCATGTATTTGACAGGCAGCTTTGGCAAGCATTGTTAACATTGCAATTTTGGATATTTATTTGATAACCAAGTTGTATTCTTGGTGCACAATGTAATAAAATTGTTTCCATCATGTTCATTGGTAATACAATCAGTTCGGTCAAGCCTGCTCAATCTTGGTCATATTAAATATGAATTTTGTGGATGCTTTGCGCCTACATTTTTAATTTGATTTTGATCCATCTCAATATGCATCAAAAAAATTGACAACATGATCTGCGGGTTTTGAAGCTCACAACCGTACAACTTTTTGCTACCAGTATAGTTTGACCATTTTTGCACTAATAATTGTGGCTTTCAAAATTTGTGATTTTTCTGGGTAAAAAGGTTGTCCGATAAATTTATCAACTGTAAGTTTAATGAGATTTAAGTTTCTGAATGATTAACAGCCGAGTAACTTGAGGCTTATGTACGATTTCTATGGTACTGGTTGAGGTGAGAGCATTCTGTTGTAATTACCTACCTATATTATCAGCTAGAAAATCTCAGTAAATTGCAACCAGTGATAGCCCCATGATAATCCATTCCTCAAAAAACTTAATTATAATGTTTAAAACTGACTTTTTTAATTTAGCATACATAAAAAATAAATAGGTATTATAAACAATTTTAAAGAAAATATTTAGAACAGAAGCGAAGGTTTAATTTTTGCCAGATTTATCAATCCAAACTTACATTTCGTTTGTTCTTTCTATAGTTGAGATCCATGCATCTTGTGTGCTGCATTTCAATATTTAAAATATTGAAGCTATCCTTGCAGTTTTTACTTTTTCTTCAACATTCATTCATAATTTTTTTCTGGTTGAAGGGTTTTTATATCAAATCCACAGAATTGTTTTATCTACCTCTAATATGGGAGCACAAGCCTTAGGTTGAAACTTTTTTGATTGAGAGGCAAGGACTAAGGGGTATCCATTCTGCCAAAGTTGACGGGGGCATGATCCCCGCCTCATTCCTTATAGTGTTAGGGCCTTGTACTCAACAAGACTCGATCTCTGGTGGGCTCATACAGAACCATTCAACTTCACCAGCAGACCAAGGATCCATCGACTTCGTAGAGACTTTTGAGATCTCCATAGTAATAAAAAAGGAAAAGATGTTCTGTTCAACACCGGCTTGGATTTTCATGTACCCTTGTGGATGGTGAGGGTTATTGGTGATTTGTTTTTTCTTAATACAAGGAGCAACATACAGAGTAGAAGAAATTGGAGATGCAGCTTGGTATTTTGGTTGGTTTCTTGCTAGCACTTTTTAAATCTCTCGCCTATTTCTCCTTATGCTGTTAACTTTTTTTCAATCTTTTCATACCACTTTTTAATCTCTTGCCTAAACCAGTTTGAATATGCATGTGAGCCATTTGTATGGAGAAGGCAGAGGTTCAAATACTCTGCAAGAATAATGTAGGCATGTTCCCATAGTCTTAATAAGCAAAATTAGGTTCATGAGGGTGACCTTATACGATGAAAGCTACAGTCTAAACAGCTAGGTGCAGAGGACGTGATGCCTGAGAAGATAAAAATATAAGAAACACCCACCCGGTTTGTTGGAAATCTTCTTGCTCGTGGAGATTATCAGGTTTGAGTATTCTAGTACTTCAGAGGATTGCCAAAACTACTGACTATGGTTCTCTTTAGCATGGGAATTTGCCAAATAATTGGCTAACAGGAAACGGGCCTGTTAGTTTGGGTTACACTCCTAGTACAATATTGGATGCGGAAAATAATCTTTTTTACACAGATCTTTGCCAACCCAGAATCAAATATTTCCAATTTATGAGAATTTGCCAAATAATTGGCTAACAGGAAACGGGCCTGTTAGTTTGGGTTACACTCCTAGTACAATATTGGATGTGGAAAAGAATCTTTTTTACACAGATCTTTGCCAACCCAGAATCAAATATTTCCAATTTATGAGAGAGGGATAGAAGTGCAAATTGGGTACAAAAAATAGAGGGGAATCTGCTATTTCAAACATTGTGAACAGTGCAGTTGGAATCTCAAATTCCTTCCCTAATTGGTTTTCTTAACAATCTTCCATATTTAAATTATCCTACAACAATGCGTATAAAGGACCCCAATTGATTAAATTTCAAGATTCATCATATAGTGAATTCAAGTGTATGGGGATCCAAGCCGTAAAATAATTGCTCTTTTCCAATTCTATACTATTCTCCTCCTACAAACTTGGGTGTTGAGAGTGGGACGGTAATGATGTTGGTGCTTGCATTGAAAGTGAGGTAGAGGAAGACAAACCTCGTGGACACAAATATACTATAACCACTTCTAGAGCATATGGCACTTTTGGGGAGATTTTAGACTAGGCATGGATTAAGTGGAGTAGGATTTTTGCCACTGATGCTAGTATAGAAGTGATCTAGAGTTATAAATGGTCAGAACGTTATAGAGATACAATATAACCATTTCTGAGCATATGGCACTTGGGGAAGAGGTTTTAGATGAGGCATGGATTGTGAGAGCTGTGCTATAGTGAGAGTGGACTCTGTACTCACCCTCTTTGAACAGATGAAACTTGCAGAAATAGGGGAATTTCTTATTGAGAGAAGGTGCATCTTCCCCAACCAAAACTACAAAACTGTAAATTTAACCCTTTGGTTGTCTCTCTATCTGCTTAGGTTTCACGTCCTGTAGTTTTGGCTTTGTGGTTATTTTGATCTTCCCTATCAATAGAATTATTCCCTTGTCCGCTTGGAGGAGATAAAACTTAGTAGGGAAATGGTTGGGGTATTGGTAATGTCTCAGCGATAAATGAGATTTTTACAGCATTCGAGTTTTGTAAAAGAGATTGAAAATAATATTTTAACTTTTGAAAGAGTTTGGGATGAGAATGAGTTTGCGTCGCATCCATTTATGTCATCGGGGAACACTTCGGGTCATCTAGGTGAATTTATCGAGATTTTTTTAATTTTCTATTTTATTATTTTGCATTTGTGCAGTCTCTCAGAGGTCGGCAACATGTAAACCTACTTAATGACCTTAGTCGTCAAACATATAGGGGAGAGGGCCCAGTAGTCGTGCACCCTAACTTCGCGCTTCTAATTATCCTACGTCGAAATTTCAAATCACTCCCAATTTTTTACAGCAGCTTACTTGGCAAGTTCTCTGCTTATAACTAAGGTTTCAGGGCCACATCATCAAATATGATGCCACATCAGCATGCGTTTTCGTCAAGGTGTCCAAAAAGGCCCTAAAAAATAGTGAGACCAATTCTCGTGCATTACATCATGAGTAGTTGAGTGCTGATGTGGTATCACATCATTGGTTGCTTTTTAGATCAAAAGCATACATTTTGTTTAATTATGGGTAGTCAAATCACAACTATTGGACATTATATAAACGACTATTGGGTATTATATGTACGATTGGGTGCACGACTATTGGACCCCGCACGACTATTGGGCCCTCTCCCCTATCTAGTTTGATTTGACCTATTGTGCAGTTTATTTTAGCCTATAAGAGGTCACCCACATGTAGAATGACTCTTCAGTTATTAAAAACCGTTCATTTATTATTTTTAGCAATTTTTTATTTTTTTCATTGTAAAGATATAAAATAGGCAGGTTGAATGATGAATTAGAGTTTCTCTTTCATATATATTGGCCTCTTTATATTCTCTCCCTTTTGCATTTATATATTCTCTCTTTTGCAACAAAATTTTATTATTTAACAAATTTATTTAAGTATTTTTATCAAAGGTGGTCTAATGTGTCTTGAATTATAGCTATAATTTGCATAAATGGGTATTAAATAATATTTTGCTCTTGTATTTACCATCAAATACAATTAACATACCCAAAACTTGGGTTGAAGATGAGAGTTCTACATATACGTTAAAATGGAATGTAACATAAAGATCACACCACATCAATAGATTATCCATCAATACAATTTTACCAATCTTTCTTACAAGATTACAGGACTTGGCCTTAAGCCAATTACAATATACAATTATAAATGAATTTGTTTCATTTGCAATTACAACATGGCATCTTTGAGGACTTTAAGCCTCTAGTTGCCTTGTTTGGAGGAAGGAACAAAAATGAGCCCAACCATCAATGAAATTCCCATTTTTCCCTATTCATATGCAAGGCCTAAATAAGTCAAGTAGATACCCCATGAACAATGAAGCATTGGTCACAAACAATTTATAAAATCACGCATTCACTTAATTACCAAAATACAATAATTTAGGGTCTTTTTAGTTCACTTGTTTTATTTGCTTCCAATGGTCTACTAGGTTTGACTGGCACATTTGGGTTCATTAAATTTAACTTGTTCATTAGCTCTTCCTTAAGGATCAAACAATTGGCTTTCAAACCTAAATGATCCATATGTAACACATTTCCCTAACAACGACATGGTAGTCTACATAGTTGACAGTCTCATAGTTACTCCATTGAAATCCTAACATTTGTGAAGGTAGGTTTGACACTACACTTGCACCTAACAAAAACCATAGAGTGCCCTTCTAATGTTTCCATTGCCATTATAATGGCTTGATATGCATATATTTTCTTTGGGTCATAGGTCTTACAACTAGAATGTACACCTAAGACTAAGTATAAGAAAGCACAATTTTGAGATTGCAATTCCAATCTATATCCTTGTACTTCCTACTATTATCCCTTGTGATGCAATAAGCTTTAGGGATCACATGGACCATGCCATGTACCTTGGAGCTAGGTTTGGTTCTAGTTCTTTGCAACATTAGCCTAATGGATTATTGCCTCCTTAATACAAGCTCGTACTTCCTTATCTTTTGGGATAGTTCAAATGTAAAGTTGCAGCATCATATGACAATGGCATTTGGTTAGAATAACTACATGATAAACTATCATTTTAGTCAGTTGACAATCTAGTAGCTCCTTGTTGAAATCCAAACCTTGCCTAATTGAGATCCTAAGGGTTTGTTAGGATTCATAAACTTAGTACATCTAATAGTGTTGCCTTCTTATACTATTATCTCAGCATGTTTATTAGTCAATTTGGTAGTCTAATCAAAGACATTTAACTATTTGTAGTTAGAAATTTCTTTCATCCAAAATAGGAAAAGGTTCATTAGTTTTACTATCACTAAGTTATATTTGACAATAGAACAAATTGAATAAATTAGGATGCACCATATAGTTTGACATAATTAAGCATCATTTTTTACTTAAGAACAATAACCAAGAAAACTTTGACAAATAAAAAATTGTGGTATTGTTCTCATTCTTATTGTACCACATTAGTGTCCATATAGAAGAGGTTGCATCTGGAGAACTAGATTTCATATAGAATCTTAACAATGTCAAAATTACTACATTATGAACAAAACTACACTAATGAAATACATAATATAGAGCAATAAACTGATCTTTCTAAAAGTTATTTGCAATGCAATCAAGGTGAAGTTTTTTCCCTAGACTACCTAGCCATCTAAATTTTTCTTAACTTATTAATCAGGTGAAACAATAATTCCATTTTCTATATTTCCTTAAGCCATTTGTTTAAAAATAATTCAAGGTCAAAGAAAGAAAACATATATATGCAAATAAATCCACTTATCCAACATATATTGATTGAATAACTCTTACAACATATCAACAATCATGCTTTTCATGCAAATGGACACATAATTTCTTCCTTTAACGAGTTTATACTGTATATCCCATCATGATTCCTACCCCAAAATGCTAAATTAAATCATTGATGGCTCACCAGTAAGAATGTCAAATGGATAACCAACAAATAGACACATATGAGTACACAAGGGAATCTAGGAAGAAAATATGGATATTTAGAAACAACACTTTAATAATTTGTAGATGAATAAAATACAAACTTCCAAGCCACACAAACTTTTGGAACCCATCATTTTTATCTACTTAACCAATGAGAAACACCTAAGTAGAGACTCCTTCCATTAAACTGTACCCAAATTCTCAAACTTGGTATCATCTCCGACTCTTTACTAATAGCCTTATTCTATTAACTTGAACTCCCAAAACTATTTTTTTTTTTAAAGTACATGCTTATATAATAGATCTCACATGACTTATGGCCTCCATTAGTGAGCAACAATTATAATTTTTATGCTAAGTGTTGTTGATCTTTTATGGAATTGCCACTTCAAGAAGTGATTGTTAATTGACACTCAAATAACATGGAAATCACCCTAACTCAAATTTTGGAAGAAGTGGGTCTTGTGTCACCAAGTGAGTTTCCACTCAATTCTAGCTCTCAAGTAAGAAAGTTGATTTTGTTAGATTTTTTAGAATTACTCATTTGTAGCTTGATGCAAATACTCTTAACGATGCTTGCACAAAAGAAGAAAACTAGTATAGAGTTGCACGTTAGACAATATTTTTGCACAAAGACATGTACTGATCATGAACAATTTTCTAGTTTGCATAATAATGCCAAAGATTAAGAATACATATACAATATTGTGTGGTAGTGCATAGATTGAATTGTGTTCAAATATTGCACAAGGTGCATGAAATAACTCAATCAAATTGGGTTTTGCACAAAATAACAAACAACACAAAAGTGTAAGAGTTGTGCAGGTTCACACACAACAAATTTATCCCTAGCAAACACACACTAACACAAAACATCAAAATGCACAAGCACACATAAGCTAACCTTGCACACAACAACAAATTGAGAATCAAAGCAAGACATGTTTTTGGGTGATGTAAGATTGTGAGCATAATGCTCATTATTAGGACTTTGGGGAAGACTGATTTGACAACCCAAGTTTGCTTATTTCTACTTAAAAAAATGTGAATTCTCTTTAGGTCCTTTTCCCTTCCACAAATAAGATATTCTTTATACTCACTGTACCAAGTTTTCTTATCAATGCATGAATTTAATACAAATAATTGATATCGATATTAATGAGGCATCCAAACCTTCCAACAACTTGTTCTCATATTGGAAATGTGTGCAAGTCTCAACATGAACCTATCTTCTTGGGATTCAATTTGTTATGAGATCCCTTAGGAAACCACTCTTTATCTAGACGCACCATGGAAAAATCCTCCTTTGATTATGCTTTCTCTCTTTGGAACTCATCTACACTTAACTTGTACTTTGTGTTGCTCTCCTCTAGTTGCTTCTTGACTTGTGCATGCAACTCCTTCATGGGTTATGTGAATTCCTCAGCTTGTATGCTAACACACCTACTGTCTTCCACTCTTAATAGATTCATGACATACTACACATACATTTTGTAAACCAATTTGAACAATAACTTCTTGATAAACCTATTCACTCAATTGTGATATGAACAAAATGTTTATGCCAACATGGAGTCCCATTGCACAGGCTTCTCTTGCATTAAAAATTTGAGTAATTTGTCAAGAATTTGATTGAAGACCTTTTTCTATTGAGTGTATACCAAATTTAACCAAGAAACTTAGTATCTCTATTTAATAATGCTTAAAGGCAACCCATGCAACCACACCACCTAATTAAATAATAAATGTACACTCCTTGAAGCACCATTCATTTTCATCAAGGAATAAAATACATGATCTTAGATAATTTTCCAATAGCCACAAAATGAAGTCATTATCTCTTTTTGTGTAGGACAATCCAAGTATAAAATATATGGATAGTTCCTCCTAAGGTTTATCTAATGGGTTCCATGGTTTGTATAATCTAGTGATTTGTACCACTCTCTTAGCTACTTGGCATGTTCTACATCTCTCTACAAATATGCAACTTTATGCAAATTAGATTAGTAAGACCCTTCTCCAACATGACGTGCATCTTATGTACACATAAGTGGCCTCTAAGTCTACCATTATGTGATTACTAAATGAGTTGACCCTCCCTCATTTAACTTTGTAGGATACATAATTATTGTCTTTAGAATAAATACCCTTACTATGTGAAGTAGTCCTCAAATAGGCCTTTAGCTCAAAAACATGACTTCATGTATTTACAAAATTTATACATGTGGTGTACAAATGCTTCATCACCTCCATTCCTCATAAAGAAATAATCATTTTGGACAATAATGCTCACTTCATGCTTAAGGAATTTGCAACCTTATTGGTCTTATCAACTTGATGCTTCATTATAAAATAGTAACCTTATAGATATTCTACCCACCCTAGTGCCTCCAATTGAGCTTTGCATGGTTATTGAAGAAATTTAATGCTTGGTGGTTAGTGTACAATACAAAGTATTTGGAAAATAAGTGTGTTCACTTGCACAAATCTTGCACTATATGATTGGTCTACCCTGAATATAGAAATGATTCCAATTCCCTTAGAATCACAATATATTTGAAAGACTCAAAGATAGGAGTCATAATGGAAGATCCTTAGTCGCCTTCTTCTTCAAGACTTCAAAAAATATTGGCAACAATAGACATCCAAAATAATTTACGCCTTCTTATGCATTAAGGGTGCACAATTCCCACTAAATTTCTTGATGTACAATTTGTAGAAACTCACTAACTTGTGGAAACTTCTAACTTATGTTGCATATTTTGGCTTTGGAAACTAAATAATATATTTGACCTTCTTTTGGTCCATCTTGAGATGTGATAAATACCAAATATGCAAATTCATTCATGAATGTGCATTTCTTTAGGTTTTTGCATATTTTTTTCTTTGCTTAGCTATACAAAGACTTGTTGTAGGTGTGCAAGATGTTCCTCTCTCGTGTCAGGCTAAACATAACGTAATCATTCAAGTATATGTGGCTTCAAAAATTTATTCATCAACCTCATGAACATGCTTGGGAACTTGTCAACTCGAATGGCATCATCATCCATTCTTACAAGCCTTCCTTAGTTCTAAATTCCATCCTATAATCAGTTCCTTCTTTGATATTGATATTGATATTGATGATATATAATCTTTAGTTCTATCTTGGAAAAGTAGTGCACACTACTCAAATAACCTATCAAATATTCCATACATGATAATGAAAGTTGACACTTGATGTAGATCTTGTTTATGCCATGAGAGTCTATAAAAATTCTCCACTCTCCATTATTTTTGGTGCAATTTCTATGGAAATTATGCAAGGAATCATACTTTCCTGAATTAGATCTTGTTCCAATAATTTTTCTTCCCATTTGTTTAATTATGTACTTATACTTAGAATCATTTTGTATAGTTTCTTATTTGGAAAGCTCGAACTTGGAATCAAATCTAGGTAGTGTGAGATGCTAATCAAAGATTGCGATTCTTTAGAAATCCCACCATTGACCACATTTATGAATTTTATGAGCAATGCTACAATCTCTACTTCTTTTGAGTCGTGCATCTCTCCTTTTGACATGATCTTGAATACTAGCACATAATAGTCTTGTAAATATCTTACTTCCTTGAGACATTCCTTGCTTATAACAACATTACCTTTCCCTTTGCACACTCCTCTTCTTTCATGGGAAACCATTCAAACTAATTACCATTATTTGTGATGGTGAAAGTTTTCTTTTTCCCATTATGGACAATCCTGTTGCCATATACTACCAAGGTTTACCCAAAACTATGACATACATTTGTGGGAATCACATTGTATCATACTTCATTTGCATATCCTCCAATGAAAAAATATGACTTGAAATTTTTAGTTAGTATGAGTTACTATCCATTTTGCAACTAAGAGAAAAACATGTATGAAATCTAATAGAATAACCATAATGCAAAATAAAATAGACAAGCCATAAGATAACACAATATTTGCCCTAAGAAAACCCTCAAGATGGAAAAACCCAGCCTTTAAAAATATCGACACTCAATGTATATTTCAATGATAGAAACATTAAAATGCACTTATATAGTTTTCATGAATAATTTTAAAACATCAAGATCCTCCAATGCACTTTGCATGTGTTCAAGCATGTAACCACACATCCCATGCCATGATTCATATATGCACTCACAAGATAAACTTAATACAATGACAATCCTACTCACAAAACCAACCTTAACCATTAAACATGTGCTTTCTTTTATAAACTCAAGTTCACACAAATACAACAAAGTGGTAAGATAAAATCATGTGCTTCAAAACTATGAGTACACAAAACCATTGACCCATCATTTAATTTTTGATACTAAGTTTTCGAGATAATAATTAATTATTCTATGTCTCATGTAGAGCCTTTGTAATGTCTGATTAACTTGGTGCTACTAGGTAGACACACAACTCAAAGGGTGGATTCCTAATTGAATAGTTCATCTTTCACAAGAGGTTGCATTTAATTATCAACCAAGGACCTGTAAACTTTAGAAAATGATGCCACAATATATGCATTCATGGATCCTAGGCACATCCTATATCAATGGAGTATAGAAAATTACACATGTTCAAAAGATTGCAAAAGTTGGAAAAAAAATGAATTGCTAATTTACAAAGTTCAAGGGAAAATAAATATAAACTACTACCTTATACTACATGTACCTATCACTTAAGACTGTAACTGTCAATTGTTAGAACTGAACTGTAGTATCCTAACCTAACTAATTCCTCGGGAGTATGAAACCAATATGAAGCTACATAATTCAATTCAAAACTATAGAATGACTTTCATGAATTACAACATATGCATATAATTGGAAACTATTTAACTAAGTTCAACAATACATTAATTAATCTAATAAAAATAAATAAAATGGATTAATAGTACCTCAAGTGGCCATTGCTTGAGTTGTTGTTTCCACAGAAGATGTCAAATACTCACTACTTAATCAAAAAAATTATGATATCAAACTAATTCCCTTTATTGCATATAAACACTAAACTCTCACATACAATTCAACAAGAATTTGTTGAAGATTTCTTATTCAATAACATATCTATTGCTGTAACTGGTAACCGATAAAAACTAACTTATGAACTTGATCAACTAACAACTAAAACAACTGGATTAACAACTAGATTTTCTCCTCAACAATAGGTCCCACTATATAGGGCTTGTGAGGAGTTTTATTCTTTTAGGAATGAAAAAAAACTCATAAAATATCCGTCCTCTCTCCCTCAAATATAGGGAGAGGAATTAGTCTTAAAATAATAATAATAATTATGAGATAGGAGTAGAGAAACCAATTTAGAACTCTATGCCTAACGATTAACTGCTATGATAGAGACATGTTCCTGAGAATAGTCATATCATAAGTTAATCTCGCTGAGAATAAACTCCTCTTGGTGGTATTATTTGGTGAGAAAAAGTATGATGTGGTGACTCATGACTGATTATTAATTGATCACCTTCGTACTCTTCTGGAAGTGTTGCAGTTTGGCTATTTTGACCTCTCCCCTACAATTGTTCGTAGTCCTTATGCTGCGGGCTGGAAAACCTATTGTTGCGGGTTCACAGTCTTTCTTGTTGCAAGATATTAGTTTCATTCCCAAGGTATCCACATTATTAACAATCATAATTTAAACATAAAAGCATACTAAATTCCATAAACATTCATGCATTCACACATACATATATCAACATATCATATTTCTATTTCCACATACTTAAGTCTACTTTAAAGTGTATGAAAGGCATATAAAAGATATATAAAGTCTTGGGAATGTCTATGAAAATTAGTAGATGAAATGATAAAAAACATAAATCAGTAAAGGAAAAATAACCATTAATTGAGCCCATCATCTCCTACACATAAATAATTTTACCCAATGTTACATACAACTTACAAGTGGACCCAAATAAATATCTAATGTGGCTAAACACATCTCCTAGATGCACCATTTATTTATTTCACATAATTAAAATATTCCATGTTATGCATGGTGTACAACATGTATTCGTAACATTCTCCCACTTGTTGTATACATTGCATAAGGGTCAACCAATGAAATACGTCATCATAGCCATACAATAAACTACACAAATCTATAACATGCTCTCATGCTTCATCGAAATACCTACAATAAAACCAAGGTGACCACTATATCAAGCAATAACTACTCTCATTCTCCAACATTCCACCTATGGAAGAAAAGAATCAAGCCAAGGTGATACACCAATCCAAAGAACACGAGCATCGAATCCAAGTGATAACAAAGGATTCAATCTATCATCAAAGGTAAAAAATCCACATGACTAGAAATAACATCCACAACATATGCTAATACATGTTGAAGTTGTCAAATCCAACTTCAGAGTCCAAGAACACCTGCATGCAATAATACCTATCACAGGGAAGAAAAAATGGAGAAAGAGAGAAAGAGATATTTTGCTTTGTGAAATTGAAAAAAACTATATTCTCAACAACTGAATTAGCATAATTACATAAAAGATCAATCCTTCAGAAAGGAGATCAACAAAACCCTAAAAGGATAACACATTTAATAATTAATATAATTATTAAATGTCTTATTATGCAAACTAAGGTGAAATGTTAAGAAGGAGATAAAGGTAATTTAATTAACATGATTAAATTTAAACCTTTACTCTAACACCCCCCCTTAAGATGAGCAAAAGTGCAGCTACAAACATATGCAAGAAAGCAAGGTAACTACAATGCTAAAAGTAAACTTGGGTCTCGGCAACAAGGCCAGATAAGGTACCCAATTACAACCAAATCTCTATAAAGTGGAGAAATAGAGAAAACCTCATGGGAAAAACTCTCTCCAAAAAGAGAAGAAAGCATGCTAAAAAAAATGAAAGAAGGAAGGAAGGCCTCACTGAGACCCCCCAAGGACAACTTCCTTCACCCCAAGCATGGAGCGCAACTGAAGATAGTGCGGCGATGCCAAAGGTTTAGTGAAGATGTCTGCAACCTGCTCCTCTGTAGGAATGTACTCCAAGATGAGAGAACCATCCTGAATCAACTGCCTGATGAAGTGCATGTGGATTTCAATGTGCTTAGTCCGCTGATGCTCCACTGGGTTGCGAGAAATATGAATGGCACTCTGATTGTCACACCAAAGCATAGTGGGACTATCAGGAGGAAACCCAAACTCTATCATCAACTGTCGAAGCCATAAAACCTCCTGACTAGCTAACACTGCTCCTCGATACTCAGCCTCTGTAGATGATAATGCAATAGCTGACTGCTTCTTGCAAGACCATGTAATAGGACCAGAACCAAGGCAAAAAACAAAGCCAGAAGTAGACTTCCGATCATCGACATCACCAGCCCAATCTGAGTCAGTAAAGCCAAAAATGTGAGGGGATCCTGATGTGTAGTGAATACCATAATGAGTGGTGCCCCGAATGTACCTCAAAATACGTTTGGCTGCTTGCCAATGACTCTCATGTGGATCATGTGAGAATCGAGAGACAAGGCCAACTGCAAAGGAAAGATCAGGACGTGAGTGTGTCAGGTACAACAAACTGCCAACCAACTGTCTATACAGAGTAGTATCCATGGAAGAAGTAGTACAAGTTGAAGACAAGACAACACCTGACTGAAAAGGTGTGGGGGCAGGCTTGCAATCAAGCATGCCAAAGCGCTAGAGCATATTAAGAGCATACTTCTGCTGAAATAAGGAAATCCCATCCGAAGACTGAATAACCTGCAGGCCCAAATAATAGTGCAAAAGTCCAAGATCTGTCATCTCAAACCGCTCCATCAAAGCTCGCTGAACATCCTGAATCATGGAAGATGAGCTACCTGTAATGATGAGATCATCGACATATAGCACAAGAATCAAAAGATCACCCTCCTGACGCCAAATGTACACTGTGTGATCGGAATGGCAACGTGTGAAGTGAGTGGAAAGCAAAAAAGAGTCCATCTTCTCATACCAAGCCCGAGGGGCTTGTTTGAGACCATACAATGAATGCCAAAGTCTGCAAACCAAAGAAGAGTCCTGCACAAAACCCTGAGGCTGCTCCATATAGATCTCCTCATGTAGGTCCCCATGCAAGAAGGCACTCTTCACATCCATCTGAAACACTGACCATCCTTGTGAAGTTGCAAGTGAAAGTACAAAGCGAATAGAATTCATCTTAGCGACAGGGGCAAAGGTCTCAGAGTAATCAATACCCTCCACCTGAGAAAAACCCTACGCAACAAGACGTGCCTTATACTTATCAATAGAACCATCTGCAACATACTTGGTACAGTACAACCACTTGCACCGAACCAAATTTCTTCCCTTGGAAGAGGACAAAGATCCCAAGTATGATTCTTCATCAAAGAAGAATACTCCTCATCCATAGCCTTATCCCACTCAAGGTGACCTGTCGCCTCTGAAAACTTTTGAGGATCATCCAAAATGGCATGACTCAAAAGACTAGAACCAGATGTCTGAGCACGAGTACGACGAGTATCTGAAGGATCACCTGCCAAAGAACCAGCTGCTTCAACAGTGACACGGGCCCACCTAGGCAAAGACAGAGCAACTGGTGGTGGTGGAGATGGTGGATCATCATCTACATCATCCTCAAGAGATAAGTAATCCTCAAGAGATGAAGAGGGAGGAGTAGGAAATGAGGGAGAAGCTGGTGATGGAGAATCCATCTGAGGATAGCGCTCATCAAACTAGACATCCCGCTGAAACAAGACCTCTCTGGAATCAGGATCAAACAACCTATACACCTTAACATCCTCACAGTAGCCAACAAATATGAGTGGTCGGCTCTTCCTCTCCATGGCTTTCCACTGAGCATCAGGAATAAATGCCCAAGCCTCACTACCAAAAACTCAAAATGTAGAAACATCAGGCTTGACATGGGTCCAAGCCTCCTCAGGAGTCATATGTCGCAATGCCTTATGAGGCATCCGATTCTGAATATAATTGGCACAATTGATTGCCTCAGCCTAGAAGGAAGAACTCATAGCTCGAGACTGTATCATACAATTTTCCATCTCCCGTAAGGTTCTGTTCTTTCTCTTAGCGACACCATTCTGCTGAGGGGTGTAAGGGACTGTAAACTGATGCTGTAAACCATGCTCAACACAAAAATTTGTAAAATCCTGATTAACATATTCCCCCCCATTATCTGTGCGTATCCTCCTGATAGAAAGTCTAGATTGCTTCTCCACAAATGTCTTAAAAATCCTGAATGAGTCAAAGACATCAGACTTGTACTTAAGAAAGTACACCCATGTTCGTCTGGAGAAGTCATCAATAAAAGTGAGCACATAGCGGGCCCCTGAAAAGGAAGGAGTCAGAAAGGACATAAGATCACTATGTACCAACTCTAGGGGTGCCCTAGCACGATTGGCTCGACCCTTAGGAAAAGGATCTCGATGATGTTTGCCAAGAACACAACCTCGACATACACCATCAGTACAAGAAATCTGTGGGAGCCCAATCACAAGTGCCCGAGTACTCATTTGCTGTAAATATCTGTAATTGACATGGCCAAAACGCTCATGCCAAAGCCTGCTCACTGAATCTGCATGTGCTATAAGAGAGGAACCAATAGTGTCTAAACTCTCAAAGCCATCAAATTTGTATAAGCGTGATGCAGAATCCACACTCCCAGTAGCCACAACCAAGTCAGGATCATGAAGGTCTCGAATAACCACATCATGTGGTGAGAACTCAACTGTCTTACTAGAGCCAGAGTGGCAAATCTGATAAATAGATAGAAGGTTTGTCAAAATTTCAGGAACCAGAAGCACATCCTAAAGACAACCACCATCCAATGAAACAGTACCTGAACCTTGAACTGAAAGTTGTGCGGAGTCACCAACTGCAATCTGTGAAGTAGCACTATGAGCAAGTGCAGTGACTAAATCCTATGAGTGTGAGATATGGTGTGAAGCACCAGAGTCAATAATCCATGTGGATCCTGAAGATGAGGCTCGTGCAGAAAGAGCATGACCTTTCCTTGTGGATGGAGAAGGAGACTGAGGTGAGGAAATATGATGCTGCTGCATGGCTTCCTCTAAAGCCTCTAATTGTTTCCAACACCTAGAAACTGGATGTCCTTCCTTGCCATACAAACTACAAGGATCACCTGGATTCTTCTTATTCTTGGAAGAAGACTCACCAGACTTAGAAGATTTACCCTGTTTAGGATTGGATTGTGGTTTTGAATTTGTTTTAGGTGGTGGCTTGGAGGAACTCTCATTGCCAACTGAATCTGTCTTCGGCTTCTATTTCTGCTTCTGTTTCCCTTGGGATGGCTGAGCAACCAATGCTTTATTCTTTGATCCAGGAAGAGTATCCAACTGTGTGAGCTTGGCCTGCTCTCGTGTCAATCGATCACAGAATACCTCAAGAGAAGGCATGGTAAAATGTGGACCCAAAGCATCCATGGTGGAATAGAAGGTAGAAGAGAAAATCTGGAAGGATCCTCAAAGCTTAGATAGAATCAGGTAAATGCACTCTGTATCTATTTTGTTTTTACCATAACCCTGTAACAAAGATCTGAGAGATTTGAATTTCATCAGGAAATCCTCAATAGAAGGAAAGGAATCAGGTACCAAAGTGGTCAATTCTGCCTCAATCTGAAGTGCTCGAAACTGATTAATGGTGCCAAAAAGTGTTTCAAACTTCAACCACATAGCTCGAGGAGTTGCATAACCCTCGAGATGAAAGAGAAGACTGTCTGAAACATGCAAGGATAACAACCCCATGGCCTCATCCATTCTGTTCCTGTGCTGAAAGATCTCAAATTGATGTTGCAACTGAGGTTGAACATCATCCAAACATGACCATAAACCTTTGGACATGAGAAGTCTTGTCATCTGTGCCTTCCAGGTATGATAATTGTGTGGGGAAAGACGCTCAACCGAAGAAGAGTCCGCCATTAAACCCTGCACCTGTGCCTGCTTGTTTTTTATTATTATTATGTGATCTTTCAGAATAGACAGAAGATGCAGAAGGGTTTGATTGTTTTTGAGAGTTTTGGTGTTCTGGTTTTTTGATGGAAAATACAGAAAGCAAGAAAAAACACCCCCCCACAATACGAGAACCCAAACCCCAGTACAATTTTTAAAGCTGAAAAGCTTGAAAAAGCAAAAAATGCTTCATACAAAATTTTGTGTACCTGGTAAATTTTTGATGAAAAAAATTTACTGTTCTAGAAAGAGCATGAGAAGAGCTTTCCGATGCCTACTCGTTTTCGAAAAACGGAGTCTGTATGCAAAAGTTATGGCTTTGGGAGTGCGAAAAGCTTCATCTAACTTTGACTACAAAAAAAGGCAACCAAACTAGAATTTTTTTAAAAAAATCCTTCACCATCAGATCAGGCTCGGAGCTAGCTTTCCAACACCTCTTTTCATTCAAAAAATGGAGCTAAAAAGCCCGAGATACGCCCACTTGACTAAAAGAAGCTCCAAAAGACAAAAAAAATTCAAAGCCCTCAAGGGCTTAAAATCCAAGGCCCCTGGTCGCCTGGGTGGACCAGGGGGCTGAGCGATAGGGGTGTGAAGCCGGGTGGAGCGAGTGGCGGGCGGTGGTCGGCCGTTCGGCCGGTGGTTGACCCTGGTGAGGGAGCCGTGGCCGAGCGGCCCTCCGGTTAGGGCCGTGGGTGGCCCCGGGCGGCGGATGGAGTTTTAAACGGGCTGCACTGAAAATTTAACAAAAAACCTTTGTTTTTGTTATTTTTTAAAATTTTTTTTGCACGTTTTGCCTCGAAAAACGAGCCTGGGGCCGTACAACCCTAAGGCTAATTTTTTTTTGCTTCCCCAGTTGACAGTGGCCAAATCTGACAAGCTTTATATGGAAATATAGGTTTTTGGCCATTTTGAATCCAACCGTGAGGTCCTTTTGGGCCCAAAATGCACCCAAAAATTGGAGTAACCTAGATCCACACAAAAATACCCTGTAAACCTGTGAAAGCCAGATCTAACCCTTTCAACCCCAAATTCTTCAAAAACAAGAACAGGCTGCAACAGGTCTGTGCTCTGATACCATGTTGAAGTTGTCAAATCCAACTTCAGAGTCCAAGAACACTTGCATGCAAGAATACCTATCACAGGGAAGAAAAAATGGAGAAAGAGAGAAAGAGATATTTTGCTCTGTGAAATTGAAAAAAATTATATTCTCAACAACTGAATTAGCATAATTACATAAAAGATCAATCCTTAAGAAAGGAGATCAACAAAACCCTAAAAGGATAACACATTTAATAATTAATATAATTATTAAATGTCTTATTATGCAAACTAAGGTGAAATGTTAAGAAGGAGATAAAGGTAATTTAATTAACATGATTAAATTTAAACCTTTACTCTAACAATACATCCAACCATCCATACCTCCTCTATATCAACAACATTAGTAAACTCATTCCAAATATATATATATAACCTGCAATCATAATTCCTGTAATAAACCTCATCAATGAAGAACATACATATCCAGGAACTCCCATTGCATAGGTAGTCAAATTTGTAAATAGATCAAGGCATATTAAGTCTACCAATCAACATTCAAATGAAGGTGTGTCTAATAATCCAAACCATGTAGTATCAAGAATAATCACAATGATCCACACATGAAACACAAATAGCTATGCATACTCTCTCACAACATGACACCATAACTCTCCCAAAACATATGAATGTGAACCTTCAAAAAGTAGCCATAGAAAAAAAGAGAAAACTTATAAATCATATCATGTCCTACCAACGCATCAAAGTGCTAAGCTATGTCAAGTATGTTCTCCTTTACAACCCCAAGTGAAAAGCCTCAACAACACCCAACTTATGAATTTCATAGATAATGAAACATACATATCACATACAACCAACATGGATGTAAGCCTCTCTTAACCAAGTAAGATCAAACTCAAGATATCCATTCCCAAAACCAAGAATAAGCCCAATAAAATCTCCTAAAACTCCTTATCAATGGATCATAACATAAATATAATCATATGAACAAGGAGATAAACATGCTACATACCTCAAATGAACCCTCTAGAACCAACTGTCCATAGCTCAATATCCATATCCATGAGAAGACTAAGTATAAACATAATGCATCTAATTTTTTTTTGGGAAAATACCTCTTAGAGAATAAATTGCTTAGACCAAGAGTGGGGAATGAGAATGCTCCTATGAGATAACCAACTCATCATGAATCACTCCAAGAAAAATCTCCTCTATAGGTCCATCATGAACTCACATCTATATCTAGGTGTAGGCTCCTCAATCTTCTTGCTAAAACCTAAAAAATAGTACCTATCTCAACAAATGCCTCTAATACTAAGAGAATTCCACTCTCATCCAAGTCTCCTAGTATCCATAAACATGTACAATTGATAAATCCATGCGAAGCTTCAAATGAAACACCACACTATCATGAAACTCCCAAAAAACTGACCAATGTACCCAATACTAAGAGAACTATCTAGATCAATGTCAAAACTTCAACCGTAAAATCATGAACCCAATCATGACATCATGATCTAAAATCTTCTCATAAGAGATCTCGTGCACTAATGCACACATCCCGGTCTCAAGAAAACATGTATCATGCCAAAAGTCTAATCTAGAACCAAGAGTAAATTAAAACACAATACCAAACATACTCTAAGAAAAGGATCAACATCTCCAATCACACGAAGATAACCATCTCCTAACAATAGAACTCAAGATGTCAAAAAATCATACTACATAAGAATCACAATCCATGAAACCCAACCATTGTAGAAGATCATTCATCACTAAGTAAAGAATACACATCACTACGAAAGCTCCCATTGTACCATGACATAATCTATCCATGGTATCATGAAAACTATCTCCTAATTGGAGGATCATCAGTCTCCACACAAACTCAATTGTAATGCCAATAACACTAAAGTAGAACCAAGCTATCCAATCCAAGGAAATAAGCCATCATTTCCAAAAGGTCACACTAAACTTTGTATCCAAGCTATCCATGACATTGCGATAAACATGCTACAAGTCCAAATAAATAACCACTTAGTTACTCTAATTATCCATACTTTCTTCCTAATGCAACATACCAATGCACAAATGAAAAAGGCAAGGAAAACTAACAAAGTTTACATCAACACTAAATCAATCATGTGGATATAGACAATGCACATTTGACTCATCCCACTGCAACCAAATGGGTGGTTAGCCCACATGACTGCATAACTTGTAGATCCAAAACAATGAAACATGCAAGCTCATTATCACATCAATAACATGAAAAATTGAGATATCAAATGAGACAATCCTATATACCTCAATAATCAAACACCAAATAAACCCTAGATATGATTTTCCAAACAAGTCCACAAGTGAGTAACCATAGTCAAGGAACCAATCAAGCATCAAGGAGATAAGAAAAAACTCCTAATGTTGAACCATACCTCTACCAATCAATCATTATAATCATGTTGTGCCAATGCTCAAATGTACCTACATATCCACGACATCGTAATCATCACCATCGATATACCTATAACCAACTCTCACCAAAACGATACTCCTAGTATCATACACATATCAACCATGTTCTCAAACCAAAAGAAAACTTGTGCACTTGTCACCATAAAAATATAAATTTAAAAACACCTACAAAAATGTATTAGGAAACACCAAATATAATAATATGTTGTACCATCATATGTATCCCATAAAAGCATGCACTCCCACAAGTTTGTGCCTCTTGAATTGTCTAGATGCTTATAGAATCACATCCCGAATCTCAAGCTCATATAAGTGATAAAATAAGTTCAATTATTTCCCTACACGCCAAACTAAAAATATACACGATCCATTATATAGTACACTGCAAATTCTCTTTGATGTCTATTTAAAATAAAAAAAATATTATTTCGCATGCAAAAGTTATGACCAAAACCATTTTCTAGAGAAAAATGATTTCATGGCACCAAAATATAACAAAAGTAGTCAAATAACCAAACCAAACCTATAACACTATGTATCTCTTAGAGAGATATTTCCAATGACTATTGGAAGTCAAAAATTTGACATCGTGTGTGAAAGTTATGCCTATTTAAAAAAGGTCTCTAATCTAGCGTATGTTGGTGGCTAGTTGTTAGTTGGTTGATGGCTCCTAAGTGGGCAACAAAAACAATGCCTTGAGTAGCGCACTGACAATAGTGCTGATGGTCATGTGATGGATTTTAATTTGTATTGAAATTGTTCAATAATTCTTTTTCCAACATGGGGGGGTTGGTAGCTAGGCCCTACCTGATCGGGAGCTAGGGACCAAGTGTCAAAGGCCTATTGGCCTTAAAAACACTAGTGGTGGCCAAAAAGTTTTTTAATGGGGTTGACACCTTGTATCGATAGTAACTTAGTGGTACCACTTGCTGAATGCGTGGAAAGGGGGTACAATGTCTACGAACTCCTCCCCCCATAACATTTTTTAACTAATTTTCTTTTTTAAATAAATTTCAGTAATTTTTTCTCCATAGGATTTGTTTTATAAATTTATGCCTCTACAATCGACTCATATGATCGTATGACGAGGGCTTGATGTACTATTTTTAATTTTTTTTTCATAGTGGCTAACATAGGAATTTTTTTTTATATCAATTTTCATTTCCCAACCATCCTAGATCCAATGGCGAGGTTCGCTTTGTCTCAAGAGGTTAATTTGAAACTTCCCCTACAAAAACCTCATATGAAGAACATCCAAAAACCATTTTGACCAAACATTTTTCAAACCTCAAATTTGCAATAAACCCAAGGTCATCCCACAATAATGTGTCCCAAACTTGGGACATCAAAATTTTGATCTTGGATGCAATTAAAAACTTAAAACACATCATTCAAAGGTATGCCAAAAATTACCTTCATTCGAAGGATTTTTTATATTTTTTGGGGAAGGAAATACCTTTGAATTAAGGTTTTTGAATACCTTTGAACGTAGGTACCTTCATTTGAAGAACTTTAGGTAGACATTTTCAAAATTTGCTTAGAAATTCTAGTTTCAAACCTTGAGTTGGACCTTCAAATGGAGTTAACTTGCCAAGATAATTTTCAAGATTGTCTTGGTTACTTGGAAGGGTTTTTGGTCCAACATAATTCACCCACCCATTTCCTACAAAAGACCAAGAGATAATAATACAACTGCTTTGGTGCCTCCTAAGATCAAACAAATTTACAAACCTAAAGAGACAACGGTTTCCCAACCCTCGATGATTCCTTATGTTCCTCCCTTGTAGGAAGAAAAGAAACCAATGGTTGATAAACTCACTCCTACACCAAGACAACTTGACAACTGTGCAAGAAGAAATCAAAATGCTAAAGAGTATCGGCGTAGATGTCGTGCAATTGCTCGTTAGTTAGAAGAAAAGAACAAACCAAGATAAAAAACTAACTCAAAAAAAACATGTTGATACTCCACCTTCGACACAAAAAAACATGAGCATACAATGGACATTGTCCTTAGACCTCCTACTGTGATTAACTTGGATGATGATGAGAGATTGCTAAAATTGATGAGGAAGTGCATAATGAGTTGAATTTGTTATATTCCTCTTCCATGAATTTATATGGGCGTAACCATGATGATCCTCCTAAAAAGAGTACATCACCATGTGTTGAACCTGGTGATTGTCCTAGTACCATACTTATCGTTACTCCTTTGGATAGTTATTTGCCTTCCATATATGATGAACAAGATTAGGATGTAGATGACTTGCTTTAGGTTGGCTTGCATGTGTCATACTAGCTTTTTTCTTTCCATGTTCTTTGTGATTGCATGTGTGTAATGTGACCCCCCTATTGTGCTTCTTGGCATGTATTTATGTTCTTTATGCTTCTAGTGGGACTGTTTTAATTGCTAACAACAAGTAGGTGTTTGAGTTAGAGGCCAGTTACAAGGTCTTAAATAGCTAGGAATCCAAATTTATTGCTATCTCCCCTAGTGACTGTAGCCCGTGTTAGAGCTACCTGACCTATGGTGCACAAGCTCAACCACAACTTCCTATGACCGCTCAGAATCCCAAAAAATTTGTAGCTTGGAATAGTAGCAACCTGCTCATTCCTTCCATTCCTCTTGTGCTATGGGACTCAATTCCTACAAATTCTCTAAAAGCACTCCCTAAGTTTACTGGGGAAGATTTCTAAACATCGATAGAGCATCTTCAAGATGTTTTCGATGTATGTATTGTTCATAATATCATTAAGAAGAATGTCACTCAGGTTATTGATAGCCTACTTCAAGGGAAAGGCTCAAGATTGGTATATATCTTTATTTACTAACTCTATCGGTACCTAGGATAAGCTTGAAGATATAAATTTTAAGCATTTTTCAGAAAAAAAGGGAGATCACTCATCTTTGCTGCAATAGTTGATAACAATAAAAAGAGCACTACAAGAGGCCATTACATACTTAAATACAAGGTTCCGCAAGACCTAGTAGAGGATCCCTATTATAGCTCAACCCCTAGCAAATATGGTGTTTGTAATCAATGGAAATCAGATTTGTTAAATGGTTAGATCAAATAACATAAAAATCCAATGATATAATGAAGTACAATGGAAATCAAATGAAAACGAAAAAGAAATATATCACCAAGAGTCTTCATCTTCCATGATTGATCTTCGTTACACCTTCTTGCTTGCTGGAAATGTTGCCCTCAGATTTGTACTTTGAGCAATCTAAAATGCCTAAGCCCTACAACAAGATTCGAAGGATTTGATATGCCTATGACTATTGCCAATGTCTAAAAGTCAATGCCTATGCCTATACTTAAAATAAATGCCAATATTAATTCAATGCCTAAAACCTAATGCCAATAATGAAATACTACAATTGCCTATGACAATGAAATGTGAAGCTAAGTAAATGACTATAGTAATTACGTAAAAATGTCAAGGTCCCAAACAAGAGAAGGAAATGGCATTTTATAGAAAAGGCCATTTCAAACGGACGGACAAGATAAATTAGTGATGAGACCCTAAAACGAACGATCTAGATTACACCCAAGAATCCCTAATTAGGGTTAAGGCAAAATCCTTAATCGAACGGTTGGAATAAAAATAGATCGATGGTGGAGAATAAATGAGACAAATTAATTAGAAAATAAAGATTTTCGAAAAATCAAGAAGATAAGATTCCCTGATTTGCAAGATTCGAAAAATCAAAGAGATAAGATTCAGACTGAAGATAAGATTTGGAAAATCAAGAATCTGCCCGATTACTTGATTTTTGGAAGATTAATTACTAATTTGAATTAATTCAAATTATGGATTTCGAGAGATAATAAATAATCTTTTTCAGATTATTTATCAAAAAGGACTGACAGTTAGGATTGACATGATATTTTAAATAATTTAATTTATTTAAAATGAGAAGAATGTTAATTGACAATTAAATAATTATTTTAATTATTTAATTTAGGAGATAAGACCAATTAATTAAATAAATTAATCAATTTATTTAATTAAGACAATCAGTGACGTATTAAATAAATAAATGTAATTCATTTATTTAATAATCAATAAGAATTAAATGCAGAAGGGGAAATTAAATAAATTAAGAAATTTATTTAATTAAAGAAAGACTTAGACAGTTAATGACGTATTTAATAAATAAATAAAAATTTATTTATTTAATAATCATAAAGAATCAAATGACATGAATTAATTAAATAATTATGAATTATTTAATCAATAGTCGAATGTGGACCAAGGACATAATTAAATGTCTTACTTATGCTAGGACGAAAGTGGTAAAAATGAAGCTTGCAGGCCTAGGTCATTTTTAGGTGTCTACAGTGTTTGTTTTCTATTTGAAGGCTTTCAACTTTGACATAGCGGTCATGATCCAGTTGCTTAGAGGTAACACTCTGCAAAAAGCATATGATTTGGTGGTAAGAGTTGAAAACAACTTGATTGATGCTAGAATTTTTTTGCCTAGGCCACATATGCCCATGTTCCCAAAAAAATAAGCTCAATCTCAAGAAGCCGCTCCTAGCAATTCTGTTGCACCTCCACCTTCTATGTATGTGTATCCTAATACATAGGCAAGCACCTCTACTTCCTCTTCATTAGCCACAAAGGTAAATAACATGAAGAAGCTATTAAAAAACTTATCCAATGAGATTATTAATATAAAGCATCAACAAGTGACACCTTTGAGACCCCCCTTTCAGGGCTATCAAGGAGGGAGGCCATCATTGCAATACAATCGGTATTAGGGAGGTACTAAAGGAAATAACTAGTTACAACCCTCAAACCAAATTATTATGGTTCACACTCTGCTAAAAACTATACCATCTAATCCCAACAAAGACTTGGTCACATGCTAGAACAATTTGGAGGACAACACAAATGCCTGATGTTTCCCTTGTAATGATGCACACATGCCTTAGAACTACCCGAGAGGAAATCTTCAGTAGAAGGTGGTAGAGCAAAGAAGCTAGGGAATCTCATTACATGTAGGAGTATACACTTACCAATCTCTCAGAGTAGAGAACACCATGCTCAATGCTCAGATGCAAGGTATGTCTCTTGAACAAGAAGAATTTTTTTTCTCAAACCATGCACTCTTCTTCTGGATGGAGGATGAGGATGTGGTGTTTTCTAACGCGACTTCAACCTCTAAGACCCCAAAAGTCCATTCAGACTATAAAACCTACTCTAAGCGGAGGTTCACTAGAGAGCATGTACCTCAAGTGCAACAACCTAAAGCAGCTATGGAGAATATTGCTAGTTCACCCATGGTGATTCATCCCTTTCAAAAGCCAAAAGAGGTGTCCTCCCATAAGCCAAAGATACCATCACTTGGATCACTTAATGTGGCCAAAAAATTGAAGAAAGCTCGTACCAACATGTCTCTATGGGACATTCTAGCTATTTCAAAATAAAATTATCTATTATAGGAAGCCCTAGAAGGTCGTGAAAGACTAGCACAAGCTGGGGTAATTCTATAACACATTCAAGAAAAAATTAAAGCACTAGTTGTTGTAGTGCAAGGACAACAAGTTGCGATGTTGAAAAATACCAGATAAGAGGCCACAAAGGAAGAGGTAGGGAAACTAAAACCCACCTACTTATTTTTGATTCCAATTGTAGGAGATAAAATATTGCATAATTCCATGATCAATTTTGGTGCTAGTACCACTGTCATGCCCAAGAAAATTGTTGATGATTTGAAACTAAAATATGAACCCCTAGAAAGAGGAGTTATGCAGTTAGATGGGAAGAAGGTCCAAACTGTAGGCATGATTAAAAGAAGCTTCCTTTGACCTTATACTCTTGCTCTAGCATCACCATTCTTTAGAAAGTGGTGGTAATAGATATCCCCCTATCTTTAGGTTATGTTTGTCACAATATTTCACAACCAAGATCAGAGGGTATCTGTCCTTAGATTGGTCACGTCTCATCTTAAGGACAAAGCATGGAGCTAAAATGAAAGTTTTTTCGAAACATTTACACCCCAAGCATATAGTGAATGAAGATTCAATGAAATTTGAGGCAACTCACACTTGCTTCAACCGAAATGAGATGTATTACATAGAAATGCTCGGAGATGAAGAAGTAATTGAAAAAAAAAAGTGATGAAGAAGAGGTCCTTTTGAATCAATTCATGGAGAACGATCCTTTTGGAAATTTTTATGCTACTGGTTTGGAAACTTATGTAATATATGATGAGAACCAAGTCATTCCTCAAGTAACTAAGGTTTAAGATGATCCTAAAGCTTGCCATAGTTGTGAGTCTAACCTTTGGACCTTACATTTTGATGGTGCGAGATGTAAAGTTGGTTCAAAAGGTAGTGTTTTCCTGACTTCCCTGGCTAGAGAGTGAACTCTTAGAGCTTTTCATTTTCAATTAGATTGTACAAATAATGAAGTTGATTATGAAGGCCTGGTTGAAGGATTAGGCCTTGTAAAGTGAATGGGAATCAAATAGTTAATTTTATTTTAAGATTCAGAGCTAGTGGTCAAGCAAATGTGAGGCACCTCAGCTGCAAATAATGTGCGCATGCATTCTTACTAACATAGAGTCTAAGATTTAATTGAAGGATTTGATGCTTTCAACATCCAAGTGACCTGTCAAAAGCAAAATGTTGAAGTAGATCGGTTGGAAACAATTAGATCTTAGTTTGATCTGGTGACATACCTGATAACCAATAAACATTCATCCCAAGACATTATTAGTCTGAATATTTCTGATAACAAGAAAAATTGATGTGTTTTAGAGTGATGCTTAGATTGCCATGTTCATCCAACAATTTGGCGAGTTTGTAGAGTAATTGCAACCTAAAATTGAAGAGGCCTACAAAGATCAAATCATTCAATTGAAGATAACTAAACTTCCAGAAGGGCTAATCACCTTGGAAAACCTATTTGATTATGATGATGCAAGGAATGATAAAATAAGGTTTGTCACAAATAAAGAAGATTATTTAGATCTTGATGTCGGGAATGGTAGAAAATTGAGGGTTGGCAAAGATGTTCCTTAGAAGGATAAGGACAAATTGATACTTTCTGTGAAAATTATGATAGAGTGGTAGCATGGACCTATGATGATCTCAATGGGTATGATTGTGACATCATTCAACATACTATTGAGCCAATTGAAGAAGCTAAGTTTATTTGCCAAAAATTGAGGCCGATCAACCTGAGAGTAGAGTCACTCATGGATTAGGAGCTGAAAAAACTCATAGATTCTCGAATCATATACCTAATTAAGCATTCTACTTGGGTCTTTAACTTGGTCCCTGTTAAAAAAAATAGAATGGAGACATCGGACTATGTTTAGACTTCTAGGAATTGAATAGAGCATCCTTAAAAGATCATTATCCATTGCCCTCAATGGAGAAAATCCTCCAAACAGTCATAGGATCAAAGATGTTTTCATTGCTTGATGGATTTTTGGGTTATAATCGGGTCTAGGTTAAAGAAGACCAACACAAAACAATGTTCACCACAAGGTGGGGAACATTTGCATATCCAAAGATACCATTCGACCTCTCAAATACCAGAGTTAGTTTCCAACACGTGATGGATATTACTTTTAAAGATTTGATAAATTTGATTATACTTATCTACCTAGATGACCTCACAATATTTTCAAAATAAAAGGAGGATCATTTTGATCATTTGGAGAGTTTTCTAGAGAAGTGTCAAGAGTTTGGGATCTCCTTGAACCCTAAAATATGTATGTTCAAAGTCTCTTAGGGTAAGCTATTGGGTTAAAGAAGGAATTTCCATCAATCCAAAGAGAGTTAAAGCTATCAAAGAGATGCCCCTATTGGTAAATAAGAAAGGAGTGCAATCTTTCCTCAGGAAAATAAACTTTATTACTAGATTCATATCAAACTTAGTTGGATTAGTTAGACCCATAAATCTCATGCTAAGAAAGGATCAAGCCTTCAAATGGACTTTAGAAGGTAGAACAATGTTTGAAAAGATCAAGGAAGCTATCTCCTCAGCTCCAATGTTGGTGAATCCAAAATTTTCCAAATATTTCATTATACATGTGTATGGAGGTGAGCATAGTATAGCAATAGTACTGACACATAAATATGAAGAAAGGAAGGAAGAGCATCCCATTGCCTTCCACTCAGGGACTCTAAAGGAATATGAGGCCAAATACAACTTTGTTGAAAAGTGGGATTTTTCCATCGTCAAGGGTCTCAAGAAGTTTTGACTCTTGATAGCAAGTAATAGAATAATGATATATGTAGCACATTCAAGTGTGTGGGAATACATAATTGGAAGGATAAATTAATAAAAAGGGGAAAACTAGATTACGAAGATCTTGGAGTATGATGTGGAAGTCTGACCTACTAAAGTGATCCGTGAGAAAGGACTCTCTGAGTATTTATCTAAGGAAAATGAAGCTTCGATAGAAGAGAAATCTTCTAAAATACCCCTAGCTCAAGAAGATGCTTTAGAGGATATCTTGTTCATTCAGTTTGAAGTCACAGATTCATGGGTCAAAGACAAAACTAACTTCATGCAGTCAGGAAGGTATTCAAATGATCTCCCATTGTACAAGAGGGGATTTTATAGAACCCAAGGGTTGGGTTATGTTCTAATTGAGGGAGTGCTCTTCAAGAGAAAATTTGATGGTGTACTTCTCCGGTGTGTAGACAAAGCTCAAGAAAATAGAATCTTGAAAGAGTTCCATAGTGGACTTGCGGCTGGTCACTTCTCTGCGAGGACAACTATGATAAAAATCATGCGCGTCGGGTACTATTGGCCTAATCTATTCTTTGATTTCCATAGTTTGGTGAGAAAATGCCAGCAATGTTAGTTCTTTGTTAGAAAGCGCAAGAATTATGCAATATCATTAAATCCAATTATAACAAATGAACCTTTTGCTTAGTGGGGTTTAGAATTTATTGTGATGATAAACCCAACGTCCAATGCTAGTCACAAGTGGACCCTTATCACAACAGATTATTTTACCAGGTGGTCTAAAGCTATTCCATTGAAAGGAACCACAAAGAATGAGATTGTAAATTTCCTTGAGGAGCTGGTCGTAAGATTCAGTCCTTCCAAAACCATCATCTCCGACAATGCACAAGATTTTGTAGGGTCCAAAATGTCTGAGTTTTAGTTAAAGCATGGGATCTTCTTGAAGACTTCAAACTACTACTTTTAGGGAAATCAGATCATGGAGCCCATAAACAAAAACTTGATCAGGTTGATTAACTGGATTGGGGAAAATCATCAAAGAGAATGGCATAGACATTTGCAGACAATTTTATGGGTTGAATGGATCACTCCCAAGTAGGTTTTGAAAAAGTCCCCATACAAGATTTTCTATGACAACGAAGTTGTGATGTCAATCTCCACAAAAATTCCAACTTTATAATTGTTGAAGTCTCTGGAGGTCGAGGAAAATGAAGCTATGGAGGTTAGGTTGGAAGATTTTCTCAATGTTCAAGAGTCCCTGGAGAAGGCATACAATGCCATGACAAACCACCAACAGATGGTTAAAAAATGGTTTGATAAGAAGACATCCAACCCCAAATTTCGTGAAGGTGACTTAATCTTGAAATGCAACTAACATGCTGCTAAGCTAGGGCGACATGCAAAATTTGATTCCTTTTGGAAGGGATCATTCTAGATTGCTAGTTGCAAATAAATCAATGCTTTTGAGGTCATGGATTTGAAGGGAAATGCCCTTGAGATTTTAATAAACACAATCTATTTGAAACATTTCAATTAATGCTTGGCCTCCACGCGCTCTTGTAAATAAGTAGTTAGGTTTTCTTTCTGTTTGTGTGGTGTACTTCTCTTTCAATAAGTGTGTGGGCATAGGTCATTCAACTTTCTCTCCTAGTGTCTTGACACCTTGGTGTCTTTCTCTAAGTGCAATCATCATAAGAAGTGACCCTTATCGACCACCCCTTGGCCAAATGTAAAGCTCACGCTTGTAAAATTCCCGTCCTATGCTATTTTCTAGTGTCATTTTTCCCAAAATGCGGCATGATGAACCATTTATACGCCTTCCTTAAAGGTTGGAATTTCCCAAAAAAGAAGGCAGTTAATTTGCACAAGTGAGCTCTTTGCTGTAATAATTGAAATACCAATTGTGTTGCTAATTTGCATTCATCCTAAGTGTGAAAAGAAGCATAGTAGAGCATAGAGTGAGAAAGAAACAAGTTTCATAGAATTCTTTTAAGTGCAAATTTTAGCAAAGTTGGGAGTTTATAGTGTAGTAGTAGTGAGATTAAGCAAGTGTTTGACAGTTTAATTTTTTTTTGAAGTAATGACCACTGAAGGGACAGTCTCTGGTGTTGGTGCTAAATAAGCGTCAACACCATCCTTCTTTTCCAACATTTTCAATGTTAAATTGTACTTGACCCCAATACTGCCAAAACCAGTGTTTACAAACACTCGATTCCTAAAGCAAAAAATCCCATAAACTCAACTTTGGACTTCGATTTCGCTGATGATATCCATGACCCAAAACTGCATACGAACCCCAAGGGAATCTGTGAAGGTTCTTTTGAAAGGATGTAAAGGAAAATGAAGGAGAGAGATCTTGAATCTTTGGGTGTTCAGCTATGGAACTGCATTCTCCCGTAATATATGGTACCATTAGTGCATCCCTGCCCTGAATTGGTGGATGCTTGTGCATTTAATTTTGATCCGCATGACAAGATCATTCAAGGAAAAGAGATGAAAGTTATCATTAGCATGGAAGCTATCAAGGATATGCTATGTGTCCCATTCGAGTCAGAGGTGGTAGAAATATTTTCAAGGAAGAAATTGGAAATTTATTGGGAAACTAGGAACAACCAACTTAGTTTCTACAATTATGAGATGAGAAAGGACAAGCAGTAGATAGAGCTGCCTAAATTACCCATAGGTCCTAATTTTTTTATTTGGACCTACAAGACATCTTCTCGATGCTTGCATTTATTTGTGAACTGAGATGATAATGTGGAAGCATTTCAAATGGGTTTGGGTTTCAAACTCAAAAAGAAAAATCAACCTTTTCGGTATGGCTTCATAGACATCATTGTAGGACAAATTTTACAAATTCAAGTAATCTTCTTTTCTTGCACACATGCTTTTACACCAAAATTTTAAGTATTTATAGAGATATATGCCGTTGAACATCACTGATGCATCAGATAAGACGAACCTAGTCATTGTATGGACCCATGTGCTTTCCACTACATATGATTATTATACCCTTTCTGACTTATCTTGAACTCTAGATCTTCAATATTTGAACTAGTAGGATGCCCCTACTAGACTCACAAAGGATCATGTTTCTTGGATGAGGGATAGTCAACCTCCATGCGACTATTTTTGTGGAACAAATTATAATTTTGTGCCTATACATGAGTTCATAGAGGAGCCTTTTAGGTTGCTTACTTGTGTAATAGATATAAATATTGCCATTGAAATGGCCTAAAAATTATCAATAATTGATAATACATTTGGGGTGAGAAGGAAGAAAACCATAATTTAAAAACCCCCAATCACATAGGGTGAGGTTACATTACATAAAATATGTGCAGATGTTGTATTGGTAGTCAAGTTAACTCAAATAGGCCTTGGTTTTATATGTGAATACTAGAATTATGATCTAGATGTATGTTTGCAAAGCATGGGAATCTCTCTGACCCATACCCCATGGCCATACTTGGATCAAAGGTGCAATCCAGAGGTAGTTACTACATATTTGTGTGTTATATTTTATGCCATTTGGTGGTAGATCCCCATGGATTTCATTCTATAAAGTTGTGGTGGATGCGAATCCAACCATCAAGATCCATAAAACTATGAAAAATGAATTTGACACAAATGGGTTGGAGTGAGGAAAAGATCACTGGTTTTTGGACATATCGGCAGGAGATACATGATTTAAACTCCAACTATGATGCTATCCCTTCTGATAGAATATTTGATGATATATGGAATGGTGAACATGTAGAATCAAAGGAGGAGGAGTCCACCTCACCACTGTGACACAGAGGAAAGGAGAAGAAAACAAAAGAAAGACCATTGGCAGGACCAACACTGCATCAAACATTATTGATGAGCATGACAATTAGGCAGTCGTGAACCCTGACCCTTAAAAGGAAGCACCAAGCTTCTCAGGGAGCTCAAGGATCATTAGGTTTCAAAGGTGAGGGATCCATTTCACCTAGTATGCCTCCCATGAAGAAAGAAAGAGGGAAAAATTTGGACCTGGGAAATATCCAAGAAGAAGATGTGACTATTGTCACACAACCACCGATGGTCTCCATGACACAGGTAAGTTTCTCTTCCCCTATTCTCTCTTCTTCTCAGTCATTGGCTCCCTCTGTCTTTCTTTCACTCACTCATCCATCTACATACACATTCACTGTTATGGACATCGTTGCACAAGCAATACCTTTTGCATCCTCTTCTGTAGTTGCTACTATTGTTTCCACCCTTTTGTAGCCCCCTTTTTCTAACCCTGCAACTAATTCCACCTCTGCGCCTGCTATCACAATTGCTACATCAATTGTGTAGGATCTTATTGAAATTCCATCATCTTCATCGTTCTCTTCACTCTTGCCTTTCACTATGTCGGTGGTTTGTTCACTTGTCATTTCCCCTTTGGTCTCTTTGAACACCCCACACCTTGGGCAAGCATTACAAGGAATTCCATCCTTCTCTCCAACAACACTAAGCTTTTCGATGGTTTCTTCATTAGGATAACGAATAGGGACCTCCCTTGTTCCTATCCCTTTTGGTCTACCCATTGGCATCACATTTTTTGGATAATGCATTTAGTCTCCTTTGGAGTATCACACCCAAATAGATTTATGGAAGAAAAGCTCGAGAGGATAGGATGCAAAAGAGAAAAGTAAAAGAAGCTCTAGCTTTAGCCACCTGAAAATGGAATTTTTTTTGATGAAAAGCAACAAAATATGATGATTGCAACAATGAATCCTCTATTCTCCAAGACTGAGGGCTAGATGTAATTCAAAGACTATAATATCTAGGAAATAGGCCTTAACCTCAATGACACTTGTCCATGTGATAAGTTGGGGCTAATGGAGGAAACACATAAGGTAGTATCAACAAACCACCTAAAAATGGACCAATGCATGAAGGAAAAGGAAGATGAATAAAAGAATTTTAAGGCCATAATGGATAGATTGAAGGTGGTGGCTAAAAGGAAAGATGCAAATATTTCCTACCTAAGGAAGGAGCTACAAAACAAAACTTTGGTGGCCCTCCAAGTGGAGCAGGTAGAGAAAGCTAATCTCCAAATTGATCTAAGTGATGCATTGGCCAATATTGATATAAAGAAGAAAGAAAGGGAGGACCTAAACTCCAAGTTGCAAGCCAAGGAGTAAGAGTTGGTGCAAGTGCATAAGAGGCTATCTGATGCCACAAGTCATAAGGAACAACTTCATCAAAACATGGAAATAGAGAGAGATAGATTCTAGAAGGAGTTGGTGGATGCCCAATCTCAAGCCATAAATGAAAAGAGCATAAAAGAGTTGGAAAAAAAGAAATTGCATGAGAAAATGGAAGAGTTGGCTAAAATCTAGAAGGAGCTCTTTGATGCTTCAGGGATGCAAGTGCAAGGCCAACAAGAGCTACACAATTTTAAGGAAGCACAATTTCAAACTGAGCTCCATGAGGCTCAAATTTTAATGGATTCAAAGAAGAGGGAAAAAGAGACCGTAGAGTCTGCCTTCCATGCACGAGATCAAGAGCTAACACAATTGCACCTTGAGAATTTAAATTCTCTAGAGATGATTAATAAATTGCAAGAAGAGGTAAAACATAAGGATTTGTAGATCCAAATATTTCAAAATGCAATGATGAATCCAACACAACAAGCCAATTTTCTCTCTCTACTGCAACAATTATATATCTTATTGGGAGAAAATAAAGGATGTGATAACATCTCTACATTTGGCCATAAAGTTCATGGTGGATGCATAAGAATTGAGTGCAAGGGTAAACCTTGTTGTTGATCAAATATTGTAATCTATTGCTCCTAGGGTAATAGAGTTGGAGATCTTAATAGAGAAATTGTACAAGGAGACAGATGGTGCCTTGAAAATTGCAGGGATCAAAGATAGAAGAGTGGCCACAAAGAAGGACAATGAATTCATTAATGCAATAAGGCAGCCCAAAGGGTTAAGGAGTACCACTACGCCCTTGAACACAAGGTGAAGGAAATGAGAGGCTATTTTGAGGGCTTAGTCCAATTGGGGCTTCCATCCCCTTTTATGTCGGATGGAACAGTTTTGATTGAGGACCAGATCAAGTAATTGTTAGACAACAAACAATGAGATCATTCAGTCTCCCAAGCCCTGAGTCCATTGTCAAGTGTGTAGAGACCATACTAGTGTTTAGTAAACTTGGTGGTGATCACACAATTCAAAGGGAAAACCTAGCTGAACATTCCACTTAACATTTGGAAAGACTTCATTGAATTATCAACCAAGGCTAGTAAACTTGTGATGGTGCTAGCACTGTATGTGCTTTCAAAGATTGAAAATTACCTAAAATAATATGATAAAGATACTATAGTTGTTGGAAAATATAAACTACAAAATAGTAAAGCAAGCAAAACTGTTCCTATGGCTACGAGTACCTACAATATAATATTGTAGTTAACTACTATTTAGAATTTAATGTTGAGAAATAATTAAATTGATGACTAATCCTATTCTACACTTCGGAGTACAATCTAGTAATTACAATATGAATTATGAAATAGAGATTGTTCATGCATCCATTAATGATTGAAAACACAAAAATCTGCTAACACAAACTACATTTATGAAATAACAACTAAAAAAAATGAAAAAATTGAAAAGAAATTAGTGAAGGACAATTACCTTGAGTGGCCCTTGCTCAAGTAGCTATCTTCACTAAACTAAAACTAAATCTAGCTCTTAAGATCCTTTGCAATAATAGCAACTCAAAATCATCATTGCACAAATACATAATATAACATAAGATTTTGATCAAAGATCTTATTCAAGAAATCATCATTGGACAATAAACTTAGTTTGTATTCAACTGAAAACTGAAAGAGTATTTGATAACTGATAGAAATTGATTAACTAAAAAACTGACTAGCTAATCTAAGACTCAACCAATGTGCTATTCATATAGGCACAAGGGAGTTTATTCAATCTAGGACTGAAAACTGAAACCTTTAATGGCCACTCCCTAGATTTTAGAGGGTGATAAAGATTCAGTTAAATCTAAATGTGACTAGAAGAGAAGAAGAAGCAAAATTGGATTATAACTCTACTTGTAACAAATTGAAACATAGAACACTCAAAATTAGTTCTATTTTAGAATTCTAATTATAACATGAATATTCCTTTTTTAATGCCTTTATTAATTGTCATAATGATGTATCATATTCTCCATTAAATGTATTCATGCTGTAGTCATTGTGTTCAGCCTATTATGGAAATCCCCTATTTTTGTTGTTCAGGAACTCCTTTGGCTATAGGGTTCATGCTATAGTTGCTATAGGTTATAGTACCTCCTTTGGCTGCAAGGGGTTAGTTCACAAAACATGTATGCATACTAAAAACCATGACTAAGCATAGATATCCAATCAAAATTCATACATATTCACACATAAGTGATGTAGAGCATGGGTAGCCAAACTCAAAACAACCTCAAACAACCAATCTTTCAACTCCTCAAACATCAAAATGTGGGTTTTCCTTCACAACCCCTTGTTTTCCCTTGAACCCTTTCAAAAAGGATTTTTTTGGCATAAATTATCAACCAAAACTGATCTACCAAAGATAAAACTTGTTTCAGATACCCTTTTTTCCATTATTGAACATATCTCAAAACTAGGGCAGGGTCCTTTGTATGAAGTTCCTCTAAAATTGACTGTCCTCTCTTAAATTAGGCCTAATGGCATGAATGGGCTTGGTAGTAGTAGGGTATTTGTGTTCCATGGACTCCACCCTCATTCCAATGCTTCAAACATTTCACACATGGTCTAATTAACCTTCTCCTATTAGGCATATCAATCTCCAAAGGATTTTCAACCAATACCCTAAGTCTCTAGGGTTCCCAGGCTTGATACATGAAGATATCAAGCCATAACAACTCCACACATGCCAAACACCATCCTATGCATCTGCAAGTTTGTGAAACCAAAGAGAAACCCCACTGAGTTTCAGGAGTTTCTATTAGTGGAATGGAGAGATTTACATTTTTCTTCCTTCCTAGTTACCCTACTTAGGGTTTAGACCAGTCCGAGAAGAATTGGCTCTAACTTGATCAAATCTTGATGAAAATGAATGAAACCAAGTGCAAAAAAAATTAGACTCAATACTCTATATTCAACCCCAATCAAGTTCATGCCATGGAAGTGTCATACAAATCTATACAATTCACTGTAGCAGCAAAATATGTTTAGAAATTACAAAAAAGAAATCTTTTATTGATTCAATCTTCAAAAATGTCATCCACCAAACTTTCCTTCAACCACACAAGGAATTTTACATATATTCCAACATAATTCCAATGGTTCATAACCTTATTTCAAACTACAAACTAAATAAACACCATTAAGGGCACTTTTTACAAAAAAGATGCAAAAGTTGCTTTTAACTTTTATGCAACTTTGACAATTTCTCAAATCTAGACCCTAATGCACCTCTAATGACTCAAAACCAACTCAAACACATATGAAATGGTCCTTGAAGACCTTATTACATGCAATTAACTTAGGAAAAACAAAATTTCAACTTTTAACCCCTCTTGGAGCATGAACACTTGGGTGCCCCTGCACCAATAAGTCATGCGTTAACCATCATATCATAATTATACTTCCATATACTTAAACTAGGTTTAGTGTTTGTATAATAGGTATCAAAGATAGCATAATGTATGAACATGTATAAGAGAAATATTTTGGTAATTTCTTTGAAAATATATAAAAGCTATAGAAACTAACTATTATCTTGACCCATTATTTCCCCCAACCACCCTTTTGCTTTCCCTCAAGCAAATCAACTAGGGCTGGAGGTTGTAGTGTAGTGTAATTTCTCTGAAATCCATGACAATGTTTACTCCCTTTATCTGATTTAGGTAGAAACCTCTATAACATGAAAGCCTCCTCATTCTGGTAAGTTCAACCCACTCACATTCCTCCATTTTGTCTCTTGTCCAATGTGGCACTCAATAAAGGAGTATTGGTGGTTGGAATGTAAGTGGCAACCAATTAAGTTATTGTTCAACAACAATATCTATATACTTGCACACTCTCTCAATCATGGCTAGGAAGTTATACACTGAATGTGGCTCTTTCCTCTATAGTTTCAGAGCCAAACTATCCCATCTCTACTGCACATACTTGTAACAATGATGAACCAACCCAACTATCAATGTTTGCATTTTGTTATAATCTTGCATCCTCAATCTCATGATCTTTCCTCTTGGTCCTTTGTACTGCAGGAGTTGTAACCATTAATTTATGATTGCATCAGGGTCCTTGGATTCCTTTCTTATTGGGAGAACAACATATTTCTCTCTCCTCATACTCCTCCTTGAGTTCACCCATGAATATTTCATTCCTAAAGTAGGATGCTAGTGCTTTGACCTATAAATCCCCTACAAACATCAAGGGGTTCCATTCTATCTCCTCAGGAACTACATAGTTATGTAGATAGTACTCACAAAGTTATTCTTGCTCATTTGGTGTAGAGTCAGAAAAATATTAAGGATATCATATTTCCTGGTCATGAAAATTGGTTCATTGCTTATTAACCGATTGAATTGAAGACTCAAAAACTTTTCCTGAAGAAACAAGGCATAAGTTTTGGCCGGGGGTCTATACCTGACAACTTGCGCAACCTTGTCTACTACCTCTTCCATTTTCACTGCTAATTTACTCAACCCAATGTCCTTACCTTCCAGTATCTTTGTTTGCTCTGCCATCATTTCTTCCTTCTCCTTTTTTCATTTTTCCTTCTGCTGAGAAAATTCTTGAGTAATCTTCCATAGTTGATAACCAAGAGATAGAGTTGTATGACATATAGGAGTTTTTGTAGCAAGGGGCTTCTGATTTTCAATTGCAAGTTATTTACTCCCTATTTTGACCATGAAAAACTATGCCAATAGGTCCAATTTTTCCCCATGTCCATATGTTTGAAGTTTCTCTTCCAACTCTTGTATCTTTTTCTCCCTTTCTTTATCCTTCTTTTCATAATTTTGAACCAGTTCCTCAAGGTGTTTAATTATTTCTAGAGCTTGCTGTAGCTCCTTCTTAACATTCTTGTCCTCTAAAAATATTTTTTTTTCTTTCTAAAAACTGTTCATCACAACCCCCTGAATAATCATATCCCTCATTTCTAGGGCTAACTAGGGTTTTCTTTCTTGTCTTATTGGAAAAAATACATCCTCTAAGTCTAACTTAGAGGTGGTGGATATATACCACTTTATTTTTATAGGAACCTGTACATTCTCATAAACATTTCCCTTTAATTTTGAATCAATATAAATCATTATAACATTTTCTTCCTGCTATTCTTTGTTCCCTGTTTCCTTTGTTGGTTTTTCTACACTTCCTCTCATAATTCCCTTTCTCTTCAAATAGCCTGAATGCCTAGGTGTGGTAGATTCTTGTGTACCCATCTTCTTCTTTTGTATTTTAGAAGGTGTGGATGAACTACCTATTTTTTCCCTTGTCCTAGGTGTTTTGGAGGAAGATGGAGTCTCTTGTGTTGTGGGATAGCTAGAGGCTGCATGTGGTAACTCTTGCTTAGTTTGTTCCTCATGTTCACCTTGGCTGCGGGTAGGTGAAGCCATAGGTGAAGCAAGATGGGTTTCTCTTATAGGTCCAATAGGTGATTTTGGTGCCTCTGGCTTTATAGGTTCCTCAAGGATTTGATTAATGTTTTGACAAGCTATAAAATGCTCCCAAGACACTTGCGGGTGATGAATCCTAAGACTCATTTTTACCAAAAGGGTTATCAGACAAAAATGTGATAAGGATAAATAATTTTGCTTCCTTTGAGACTTTGTCCCCATTATTTTGAGCAAATTATAAAGACAATTGGGCACATTGAAGAATAGATTTTTATGGAGATGACTTAACAATTTGAAATGGAAAGTATACAATAGAGATAATATACCATCACATGTAATGCACTTAATGATATAAGAGGAACATGAGGCCCATACCCATAGTAATGATAGTCTTTTGGTCCCTTGTGATGAGGAGTCTAGGTTTTCTCCTGGATCCCTGAACACATCTCTAGCTGCAACTACATTTTCTCAAGCAGGAAACTCAACTCCAACCCTAAGTAATCCTGATACTTGTGCAATTGCCACCTATGATGCATCCAACTTCAAAGTATTGACTATGGCCTCATCAAATTGTAGTGTGGCTGCCTAGTCATTTCTTCATTATACTATGTCAATTTGAGAAAGTAATCCAGCCAACCAACCCTTGTAAAAATGGGAAGACATAAATAAGGACCACAAGGGTAAGTCTTAGTAATAGTATAGTTACTAACTGTGGCTATACATAATGTGTATAGTTAACTATACTATTACTATTACTATACTATTACTATAGTTACTAAAAGTAATCCAGCTAACCAACCCTTGTAAAGTAATCCAGTAACTATACTATTACTGAGACTTACCCTTGTGGTCCTTATACCCAGAATCATATAGTAAAGCCCAGTCACCTATAGTGAACTCTTTGGCCTTTATAAACTGATTTTACCATTTGTTCCTCCGTTTCTATATGATCTCTGTATGCTGCATTGCTTCCATTTAGCCTAGGTATAAGGACCACAAGGGTAATAACTAAATGAATATATTAGTATAGTTATTTCTTCCCATTTAGCTCAAGTATAAGGACCACAAGGGTAACTATCAGTAATAGTATAGTTAAGCTCAACTCCTTGCAAATTATTGCTGATATAGTAGATGGCATATTCTTTATTCCCTTCTTTTTGTCCCAAGACTGCTCCTATTGCAAAATATGAAGCAACAGTGTGTATATGGAAAGGCAGTATCCAATTTTGCCCCCTTAAGATAGGTGGTTGTATTAAGGATTTCTTAAGTGCTTTAAAGGAATGCTGACATTCTATAGTCCATTCAAATTTAGTGTCTTTGGTGAGTGAAATAAACAAGGGTGCTGCAATTTTGCTAAAATCTTGGATAAATCTCCTATAATAGCCTACATGGTCCAAGAAGCTCTTGACATATTTTTTCTTTTGTGGCACAATAAGTGTGGAAATGATCTCAATTTTCTTGGGGTCCACCTAAATACCTTCACTTGAGATGAAGTGTCCTAGAACAATTCCTTGAGTCATCATCATGAAATTTTTTTCATGACTCAATGATAGGTTATATTCTTTACAACTTTCAAGAAAATTTATAGATTGTTGAGTGCATCCTCATAAGTGTCTCCATAAGTAGTGAATTCATCCATGCAGATTTCCATGGAATCATGAGCATATTCTGAAAAGATACTTAGTACCACCCTCTGAAAAGTTGCTGGGGCATTGCATAGTCCAAAGGGAAGAAAAAAATAGGCATAGGTACCCAAAGGGCATGTAAATGTAGTCTTATCCTAGTCCTTTAGAGCTATTTTTATTTGGTTATAGCCACTTAAACATCCAAGAAAGAGAAGTACTTTTTCCTTGCTAAGGAATCAAGAACTTGGTCAATTAAAGGTAGGTGGAAGTGATCCTTTCTTGTTGTTGTGCTTAGCTCCCTATAGTACACACATACCATCCATTTTACTTCTTTCTTAGGAACAATGACTGATGGTGACACCCATTGGCTATTAAAAATGGGATAAATGAAGCCTGCATCAAGTAGCTTAACTCAGTCTTGACTATTTCTCTTAAGGCAAGGTTCATTCTCCTTTGGGGTTGTTGAAACCGTCATTTATATAGATCCTATGAATGCAAAGTTATGGATCAATTCCCTTCATATCATGGTAGTCCCACACAAAGGATGCTACATGTGCTTGTAGCACAATGTTCAAGGAAGTATGCTGCTCCTTAGTTAGTCTATTGTTCATGTTCAAGGTTTTACTTGACATAATTTTCAAAGCTTTGGATTGTGAATGCACTAATGAGAGATCAAGGCCACTAATGTTAGGAACACATTGTTGTGGAAAAAGAGAATGGAACATTTGGGATACCTCTTCTGATGATTTGGCAGGTATAATGTTATGTAGTGGATCCTACAAACATGAGAGATAGTCTTGTTGCTGCCGGTCCATACCATAGTTTTTTTGTATAATATGGTCAATTAAGTCATCCTCATCTTGGGTTCTTGTAGTGTAGAAAAATGTATCCCTTTACATTTTCACACTCATTCAGGGCCCTCCCTACTAAAATTGGGCTTCTTTATGCCTTATATGGTTGTATTTTGCATTCACAAGCCTAATTTAATGCATTTTTTTGAGGATAATCCTGACATTTAACAAATGACAAATCATAATTTAATGTTTGAGGTTATGTGTTCTAGATCTAGTGATTTGGGACTTATACACTACCTTGGGTGTATGGGTCCCACCTAGATCTCGGGGCCTGATTTTAAACATTGCATTGAACTTAACACTTCTTGGAGTTTGTATCCCGTGTTTAAGACACTGTGACTTATATGCCCAAGGTGGCATATGAGTCTCGCTTTAACCAGGACCTATTTTAAATCAAATTCTTGGTGGGATTTTATTATCCTAGATCTCATGTTGGCTTGTAGTGTTGTAATTTTAGGAAAATTCGGCATAAACAAGTATAAATACAAGGTTATTTCACATAATTTATCCTAGCAAGTTAACAAGCAATCTAGAAATTTTCATGAGCAAGTGTGATCTAGCAATTCAAGTATTCAAGAGCATTCAAGAGAAAATTATCAAGCATTTGGAGTAGCATTCAAGATTCAAGCATCATGTCAAAGTCTTCATGCACCATGTGTGTTTTTGAACTAACATTTGTGATGTAGGTTTTCATGATTCAAGAAAGTATTCAAAGACATTATCTCATATCAAGATCAAGAATCAAGATCCACATCCATTGGATGATCCATTTCAAACAATTTTTCAGCCTTTATTTCAAGGGTTTGGTGAGTTGCAACATTACATTTGTTTATTCATCATTCCTTCATGCTATTTCATTTCATTTCAAGGTTTAATTACCAAAATGGGGTTTGAACAAGGCAAACCCCTATTCCGTAACACAAAATTTTTCCCTCTTCATGTGTGATTGAAGATATAGGTGATTTGGAGCTTGAAGATACTTTAAAGACAAAGTTGCAAGATTGGAGAAAGTTGTCAAAGTTGTCAAGAATTTGTCATCTTCATGAAAAATCACCTATAGATCAGAATTTAGACTTTTCAGACCTAAAGATCAGATAAGATAAAAGCTATAGAAGACCTCTCGAGGCTACAAAAGTTTCGCTCAAATCCTAATACTAGGACTAAATCACCACCTTGGCCATATGAGTCCTAGTATACCTCTTTTTACCAATTTTTTGTAGATCTTGATTTGTCATCTAAAGATTCCAGATTCTACCTAGATTCTTGTAGCAGGACTAAATCACCCAGCCTGGTGTATGAGTCCCAGTGCACTTCAAAAAGAATAATTTCAGAGTTGCAAATCTTGCTTGGAATCCATCATTTTACCAAGTTCCTTTCTGTCTGATTTTTGTTTGTTCATTTGGTTTAATGCTTCTAAGTTTCTAGGGTTTAGTGCATGAATGTTTGCATTTCTCCTTTGAAGCTTCATTTTAATGGTGAACCCCCCATTTAATCACACCTAAGGAAACCACCCCCTTGTGTTTCCTTCTCTCAATTGAGTTACTTGGTTGAGGGATCTTGGTTTCCTAATGAGCTGAGAGTGAAATAGGTCCTAAACCCCTAGTTCTATCTCCAAAAAGGTGGAACCCTATTTACTTTTGTTTAGTTCCTAACAAAGGGTTGGATTCTATTGTCATGAGAGTTTTTATTGAGTAATGATCTTCTTCATCCAAGGTAGGCCATATAGTTTGCTTTAGGTTTTCATGAGGTTGGGCTTGTGGATAGAGAACTAATTTCTTGGTTATAGTCCCATTTGATATTACCATGTTTCTAGACCTAAAACCTATGAATGCATCAATTGTAGCTAACCATGGTCTTCCTAAAATGAGTGGATATCCTTCAAGGTTAAATTTTGGCTACAAGACTATAAAGTTTGCAGGATACTCCCATGAATTTAAGACAATGACTAAATATTCAATGATTCCCCCAGGCTTTATTGTTGACCTATCTGCCTATTGTAAAATAGTTGGTGTAGGTCTAAGGTTAGCTAATTGAAGTAACTACATTGTCTCCTTAGTCATGACATTAATTGCTTCCCCTAGGTCAATCAAGGTATTCTTGATAAGGGTCCCATTAATCTTAACATCCACTATTGGACTATTAGGGTTTGTGTATTTAGGGACATTTATATTCCCTAGCATAATATCAACAAGGTTTCCTAGGACATGAACTGTCTGAGGATCCTTCCTCTTTCTTCCTAGTTTCTTAAGACATAGGTCCCTCACTGTCTTTGTATAGATTGGGATATCCTTGATAGATTGCATGAGGGGAATCTTGATACTAACATCCTTTAGTTGACCCAATAGGTCTGTCTTAGCTTTGGTATGATGTGTTTGAATGGATAAATTCTCAAGGAAAGGAGGCTCTTGACTTGAGGTACTCTAGTTTACCTGATTTGACCTAGCTTCTAGACATGAATTATTTGAAGCTTCAATTACAGGTTCCTCATCCTCAATTTTAGTGATTTGGGGGGATGAAGGCTCAACTAGTGTATTCCCTATCTTGATGTGGACATCACTCACCTCTACCCCATAAATGGGGTATTGTATAGCCTCATTAGTATAAGCATGTTGGATAGGCTTGTTGTTAGGGTTAGGTTTAGGTTGGACAGTTAATTGTGTTGGTATAGGTGGCTAAGATGTTGTGTTTAGGGGATTAGGAATGATGGCCTATAGTTGTGGCTGAGAAGGAAACAAGGGCTATTGGTAATTCATATTTTGTTGCTGCCATTGCTGACCTTTCTACCATTGTGGTTGCCATTGGTTTTGGTGCAATGGCCATTGAGGGTTATAATTGGCACTTTGAAAATTTGGCTGTGGCCAAGCATTTGACTGCTATTGGTTCCAATTTTGCTGAGGGTTTTGCCATTGTTGAGGGTTTTTCCATTGGATTTGATTATTTGGCCATGGTTGAGAATTCCAAGAAGAAAAAATTTTGATTAACAATAGGAAAAGATGTATTGAAAGTAAGAGGGTCTTGTGGCATACCTTTTCTTGGATACCATGGCATTCTTTGAGCAATGTAAAATACCTATCTATCTTCTCCTTCAAGTGGTTGAAAATCAAGTTTTTCTGACTCGTCCTTTGTAATACTAGCAACCCTCTTGCACTTGTAGTTTTCTTTCCTTTGTTTGCAATTGGGGAAATATTCAGTGAACATAGCTTCAACCTCTTCTTGTTTCTTCTTTCTATGCAGAGTGTCCAATTGAGTAGTGATGTAGGAGTATCCAACGGTGTAGGGAAATCTTGCATCACCCAAAAAAATGTTTTCTTTATTTTCTTTAGTTTTTTTGAGTCCCATGATGGCACTTAAGGGGTATAAGACTGTTAGGTGTCAAAAATAGCGAAAAATGGGTACTTACTATTTTTAGTAAGTCGACCTTCTAAACGGGATCATATGGACACGAAAATTTACCCCAAGGAGTAGAGCTGAAAAAAATTTCCGGTTGCAAAAGAATCACCTCAATACCTTGCATGGTTTGGGAGAAATTAAAGTTTCCATCCTGAGAAATTTCTCCAATGCAACTTCAAATTCAGATATAGAACTTTAGAGGCCCTGAAACAACTCAAAAGGTGGCTGAACCGACCTACAATGGGTTCAAGTGTTGTAGAGCTTGTCGAGAGCTTTCCAACAATATGCAATAATGGCAAATCAGACACTTGGATCAAAAGTTATGGTCCCGCGAAGTTGGTCCTCTAAAAAGTGAATTTCATAAAAGTTTCTTCATAGGCTAGAAATCAAATGGTGGGGCCTTTGGTGCCAAAAGAAAAAGGGAAAATTTGCACTTTCTAGAACATTCTAGGGTAGTTGTTGGGGAAATAAAAAGGGTTAAGTGGGGATTGTAGGAGGTGGCCCTGATAGTGCAGATTGTGGCTTCGAATAGTAGATTTTCTTTTCAGAGTTGATTTTGTTGTAATGAATCAAGCCCATGAGGCTGTAGCATGTAAGCTTTGAATATGTAATTTCATTTTCTGAAAATAATTGAAAGTGAGTCATTTTTCTATCTCGCATCTTCTGTGTTCGTATATGTTGTTATTTCTATGGGTTTTGGGCGGTGTGGCCCTCATCAAGTAGCTAGGTGACTTATGATATCCTCCTTCATGTTGGACAATAGGTTACTTAACTCCACTCTTGAAACTCCATTAGATGTTTTACCCATGGTGGATGTTCTTTCTCCTCTTGACCTTTTAGTGAAGGCCCTAGAGTAGTTTCTATAGACCCTACAAATTTATTCAAAGGGTAATTGAGATACATCACCTTGCCCAATAAGATTGAGGGAATCCATGCAATCTTCACTAACTCCCCTTAGGAACACAAGCTTCAGTGACTCCTTTGAGAGCTTATTTTGTGGGTTTTTCTTCAAGAAAAATTGAATGTTTCTACATATTCTTCCAATGGCTCATACAATTTCTTAGTCATCCTGAAGATATCATCTCTTCTCCTTGTTAGCTCACCAAATTTGCACCCTGTTTGCTAAGCCTTGAGTGGACTTAGTAGATTTGGACTAACATGAGACTGCTTTCAGGTTGTGGGTGACCTGTTTGAAAACAAACCTCCAGTGATAAGGGCCGGTTTCCCCTTTTTGATGCCACCTAATTACTTTAAATTCTAAGATAAGGGTAAGAAATTGCATAAAATAAACCTAATACTAAAAGAAACTCAGGTGATACACCAAAAAACCTAGACCTGCTGACAACCTTGCACATCCAAATTAATATCTCAAAGCTTACTCACACAACTCCCTTTCCAATGCAATTCACTTCAATAATTTATTCTGTAACAGTGTTTTCAAAAGGAAAAATAGACT
>VDFB02282340.1:0-34027 GCA_007258455.2 Sequoia sempervirens | reverse complement strand
AATCCTTTCCTCTATCGATGCAATCCAAAACAATTACTTGACCACGCATTCACCTTCATTCCAGTCCACTAGAGCCCTAATGAACCAACCACATCAACATGCTTTCCTTATTCCAACACTAACTAAAAGTAACTACAATTCCAACCATGCTACTCCTATGCTTACAATCCATTCACTAACAATTGTAGATTAGAAAAAAGGACACCATGGACCATGAGTATCAAGAAGGGGTCATTACAACTTAGGGCCTTGTGCCAAAGAATAATCACTTAACATTTGGCATCTCCTAATTGTGTTGCACAGCTGTAATGCATCGCAACTATACAAAAGATTTTCAAATGCCTTTTGCAATGTGTTAAGTAGATGCGATGACCATTGATTGTGCACGCCATATTAAAATCGACGGCCATTTTTCAAACTTGGCAAACGGATACATACAAGCATTCATTTCGCTCAAGTTTGCCTTAATTCGTGCAAAGGAAATTCAAGTGTTGGTGCGACTTCTGCAATTTTTCAAGGGTGAAATTAGGGTTTCTGAGCGTGCAAACGAGTGAGTAAAAGTTACTATTTGTTTTGAATTGCATTCTCTAGTATATTTTTTGGAATCACATAAATTAGAGTTTTCAATATACGTTGTAAAATATTTTGTGCTTATGAAGAAACCCTAGTTAAGTGGAGACCCTAGTTTTCTTTGTAACACCTTCAAGATGAGTCAATCTACTTCAAAATCTCGAGGAGTTAAAAGGAGTAGAGAGGAAGAATTGATAAAACAATTGCCTAGATCATCAAAACAATCTAAGCATGCCCAGGGCACTGAAGTAATTACAGACAGATTTGTTGATAAGGCTGGTGCTTTCAGGGATGCTACTGTCCCTCGACAAGAGTGGAATTTATTTGAGTATGGGTATAAGAAGAGCCTATCAGACAAGCCTATTTCAAATTTGTGTTGCATGGACTTGGGGAAGCTAGTCGTTCCCAATGTTTTTGTAAACGTTGATCTTATCAGGGCTATTTCCAAAAGATATGATGCAGAAAATAGAATTATCAAGAATGGGCATGGAGGTGTTCTTCTGCACCTAAACAAGCATTATATCACTAAGGTTTTCAACCTCAATGTCACAACAAATGTGCCCATTGATTTTGGTGCACTTAACAGAGAATTTGCTCCAGATAAGCATAGCTATAAAGTCATGTGGTTACCACAACAAAAGAGAAGAGATTCAGAATGCAAAATAGTCAAGTTCACAAAGGATGAAGTTGAACCTTTTAACTATGACATCTTTGAGGACTATTTTATTAATACATACTATGCTTTGAGTCAAGTCTTGAGTGAGGATTGTAAAGTTCAGATGTCAGTGTATATGATGATGCTTGTTGTTGATGTGCAGCATAGGGAAGTGTAATTTTGGGACAGGCTAGTTAGGTTTTATCAAGTCATAGCATTTCAAAGAAGAAAATTGTAAAGTTTTGCCTGTAATAGCAATATACAGTCTAAATTGAGACATATATGAGTGATATTCTTCAATACTCTAGTCTCCTTGTACACAATATTTTCTGAATCAATATGATCATCAGATCAAGGATTATGAAGGTCTCGATTGCTGATAAATGTTTTGTTGATGGCTTCCACTCAAGGAATAGATTAATTGCTTTCAATCAAATGTTAAAATATTGTGATATAGTTAAGGATTTGTAAGAAGAATTGTGTTGTTGAATAATAGCGGGTTGTGCTGTTATAAAATAATAGTGTTTGTAAACCCTTGGATTTGTGCTTGAGTTGTTGTTATGAGAAGATTTCACAATTTTTGACTCAGTAATTGGATAAGGCATCAGTCAAGTAAATTACTCTGTCCAGGACAAAAGAAGAAACTAAATCATGATATTTTAAGCTTTTTGTGATTAGTTCTTAGTTTGTTTTCTTACACCATAATCTAATTGAGCTATGGGAACATCTGAATGAAGTAAATGTATATGTGTTGAATCCCCAACATTATGTGTAAGAATTTTATCTGCTGAAACACCATGCATTCATAATTGTATATCTCCAAGTGTTGTTGTGTGAAGAAAAACCCACCTTGGTTTTGCAGAGTCTAAAGTATGGAAGGATGTTCAAATCCTTGTTCGTTGGCCACTGACCTGACATTCTTGATCATGAGAAGTAGCTTACCTTTAGAGAAAATCAGATAATCAATTGGAGGAACCAACACCTTCTACACCAAATACACACTATAATAGGAGGTTTAATTTATTTGCAAAGTACAGTGGACAACAAAGAAAGATCCAAGGACTAGGTAGTGTCCAAATAGCTCAATGCATAGCAAGAGGATAGAGAGTAGCCCAAGGAAGCTAATTATTATGATCACACTCATGTGAAAGTATTGATATTGTATTATAAATAAAACCAAGGTCTAAAATGTTGTAAGCCCATTGTAGCAGAAAATGTTGATATAATTCTGAATGTTGATCATACATACATACATATATGTAGTGAATCCAAATATGGCATACGACTCTGTTGATATTTTGATTATCACTGTGCATGAATTGTGCGTGTTTGTGTCAAGACTACATGGCTGGACGGTCCTTAATTAGACCCCCCATCTATGAATGTATCAAAAAATTATATAACACAAAATAGAAAAACAAAAACTTTTATAGGAATTCAAACCACACCAATAGCTTCAAAATTTTAAAAACTCACCATACAACACCTAGCGAATCCGCCCAACCCCCACCCTCGATCCCCTACCCCCCCACAACCACCATTGTGTTTAATGACTAGTCTTAGTAATAAGATTTAATATTAGGTTAGCAATATTCAAATCAAATTTATCTGAACTGTCCCTCCGTGATCCTCAACTGCAGCACTTTCGTAATATTTCTCGCATTAAAGTGTTCATAACAGATTTTCTTTATCAATATTAACCGCCAGCTTCTATTAATGAATACAATGAAGATTTGAACAATATTTGATGATATACTCATGTCTGTCTATTAGATCAGCATCATGTAACTATCCTAAGGTTACCCTACAATTTGATTAAAATAATTGCTAGGGTGATTGTAATGATACAAAGCCTAAACAGGCCAATGCTTTCATTTTTGTGTTTCAATTGGTACTCATCAAAGAAAGTAAAGTGTTTCAAGGTTTGGTATATATCATGTTTTTAAGTTGTCTAATCCCTTTTCAGTAGTTTTGCATTCTGTAACATGCAACTTGAACCTATGATTCTTCTCAATGATATGTACAGTTGTTTATGTTCCATAGTTTTTGACATTTTCCAATCCTTCAAATCTCTTAAATGTACTTAACTTATATAGCTATGACAATAATGCTATAAGACGTCTCAACATAATATGAGGCCAGTGAGGAACTAAATTAAATTATTTTAAGGCAGTAAAACAGCTATTTCATTAACAAGCAGCGTTTCTCCAAGATTCACAGATGGAGTTGGGGGGACAATGCACTTACGAAAGGGGGTCAGCAAATAAAATAATATATCAAAATTATTATTTAAATTTTTTAAATACAAATAAATTAAAAATACCTAAAAATAACTTAAACAAGCTTAAAAAAGATAAATATATAAAAAACATGAGCATTTAAATATATTTAATAAATAGATAAAGCATAAAGATGAGCCCATACCCAGTATATAACTCTTGAAAACTTTTCTAAAATTGAAAGGGAGCTACTACATAGTTGTGCGAGTCAATGTCAGTCTGAAACAAATAAACCTTTGACCACCACTAATCAGATGAGATCGCGAGTTTGCTCTCCATTCAACAGGTCCCCAACTTTCATTAATGACTTTGTGTTTTACTTTTATTCCTTGCTTCTAACCAGCAATGCCCTCATGTCTAAGTTCTTGCTTTTGTAAAGAAAAATGAATGCCATGAAGTTGATTTTTTTCATTTTGTTTGTGAAAGCATTTTGGTTCAACTGGATTTCATCTGAGGAAGGAAAAGCATTGATGTTGTTCAAGAATAAAGCTGGCAAGGAATCTCAAACTTTCCTAGCATCATGAAATGATCCTCCCCAATTCCTGTGCAAATGAACTGGAACCACATGAGACAAATTCCAGCAAGTGAGCACTCTCAATTTAGCTTTGCTAAATCTGGAAGGCTACCTAGATTCCTCACTCTCCTCTCTACTCCATCTGAGAAGGCTTGATATCAGCCACAACAAGCTCAGGAAGCCTTCCACATTTTATTTTATTGGAATTTTTTTCCTTCTGTTTAAAAGTTGCAAGCATGAGTATACATTTTATTTTATTGGAATTTTTTTCCTTCTGTTTAAAAGTTGCAAGCATGAATATACACAGGGCATCACCAAATTTAGCAGATAAGAAGAGGACATCCCCCTTTTTAGGGATGTCCCACTTTTATTAAGAAAAGGTGGGCATAGAAGGAGATGCCCTGCCCCCCCACCCCCAGAATGTTTTAGATGTCCAGGTTGGTTGTCTAGGCCCTGGGGAACGCTGTATAACATTAAGTTATTTTGGAATTTGTATTACTGCAGTCACAAAAACATTCTGTGCATAGCACATCTATTAAAATAGAAAGATTTGCATAAAAAAACACATCTCTATTACTAGCACAAACTGCATTAAAAAAAATCCAGTCACCATCCTTCTTACTAATGTCAATCAAGCTCAACCATGTTTCCAGTTTTCCCGAATATGTGCATCATAAATCCCAAGATGCTTACCCCAACATAAACTCTTTGAAACTTACCATAAGGAAACAAATAACAAAGAAAAACAAGACATAATCCAAATTTATAAGCATCAACAAATAAGTTAATTAGACAGCCTCATTAGTCACTCTTGATCCAGAAAGCCATGTATTACCTGCTGCATTGGGAACTCAGGTGATATATATGTCCAAAAATAGTCCTCGCTTGTAGACCTGTCACCTGACATCATCCCATCAAGCATTCCAGAAGTAAGCAAAGTTGATGATCTAGTACGACCCAACCGTATACGAACCGCCTTTGCTGAATATATAGGGAACCCCATCTGAAAGTAGGCTGATGGAAAAATCAAGCAAACTTGTTAGCACCTTTGACCCTTGTAAATCAAACTGTGGCTCAAGACTAACAAATAGAACACGATTTGATCTAGCATATACCTTGAAATGGGTGTATTTTGACTTCATGGACTACACATAATCTAGAGCTCAACCTGTAAGTCAATGTTTCAGGAACATTGGAGTTACTCTCCCCTTGACTTGACCAATAGGATGGTCTGTCATCTTCCGTAGCTGATGGATGTAAAGTATACATAATGCTCTCATCTGGAAAGATGTCAGTACTGGATGCACTGATAGGGTGCTGAATACAATTATTTTCAGTTGCAGGTGCCATAAGATCTCGTGCTAATCGTGTGTAGACCCTATGCTCTCTCTCTAGATTCTTCCATCCTGTGACCTTGCTCAAAGTGGCTCCTTCAGAATTGACTTGCTGACCAATTTCAAAGGCGCATACAAGCCTAGACACTTCTGGAAACAGTTTGATGCAAAGCTCTCTAGAACATTCGCTTTCAGCAACTGCAACAAGTACCTGGCAGGTAATTGCTCAGAATGCAAGAAAAACTCAAGCCACAATTCATCAGAATATATATGATTACAGGTTAAACCATAGCAAGTCAAGTTCCCAAATCACTGAGCATGATTTAATTTACTAGGCTAGAATCTGAAGCTAACTTCATCCTTCATACTAGGTGCACATGTATGACCATGAGAAATGTAGGTTTAATCTTGAAAGTCATTTTCATGTTTGTAGAATGGAGAGCATTATTTAAATTTAAAAAAATATGTGTCAATAGATGCAGTGTAATTAACAATGATGCTTTTTTAAAAGTATTTTTAGGTAGTTTTCAATCCTGAAATTTCTCTTTTCTACAAGCATTGACTACAGAAGTTTAAAATCTTTAGTAAGGGTTAACTGTCAAATTTAGGACTTTATTGCATCCTCTCAATTTACTTGTTAATAAGAAGATAAATATTTTCCATCTTGTTGATTCTAAATGTCTAATTGGATTTTTCTGTTTGTAAGATTCTTCACATATAATGAAGCCAAGAACTATCATTGACGTGAAATCTTAACTGTAATGGAATCACTGGGATATTCAATGACTTGTTAAATTTTCGATAGAATTCTGTTATTTTTCACTAGGATCAGACCAATCTGGCATGAAAAAATAAGTCAGTTTGAAACCATTATTCCTCTCATTGATCGGAATACAAAATCTAAATCTTCCAAAACAAAAAAGTATCTCTCCTAGCAAAATCTCCAATACACATTGATTTGCAAGGCTAAAGGCATATAAAGTGTGTGCAACTCCATATCATGACCCAAAAACAAGTTAAACAGAACTGCACAATTATTCCTCCACAGGCTTAGAGATTTTAAATTATTTTAGATTGAAAACACTGTGTAAAGAATTTTTGTCGCAAAATCCCTGTAACTTATAGTAATCATCTGTGATCTAATCTACAAATAGGTGTGAAGCTGATAGAAGATAATAATAAGCTGTGTTTATAAGACTGTTTTGATACTGTGACAGCTTATCGAAATGCATTTAAGACAATCACAGATGAAATCACACAAAACATAATGAAGACATGCATCATTTAGGTTATATATCATTAAATTATTGGAATTTCTTTGAACTCCTCAACTTCATTTAGGTTATATATCCTAAATTTATTGGAATTTCTTTGAATTCCTCAACTTTGTGATCAAGTTAGACCTACATATAGAAAGTAAATGGAATATAATAAAAATTACCAAACATGAGCTAGTAGTTTGTCTTTTAAAACAAATCTTACCTTGTTCATCCAGAAAAAAATATAGATTTTACCAAAACAAAACTGGAAAGCCACAAGGCACAATATTTGAACTATCAAGCACATTATTAAAAACATGCTTTTTTCATTCACAGCATTGGGACTTATCTGACCCCAACATTTACAGTACTTATCAGCCACAAATCCACATTACCTATAACTTCAGTGCTTACAAAAAACTGGAAATTATTTCATTAGCTTTCTAATAGCGGATTTACTGTTTTGCAATTTACATTTCAACTTACAAAAATTAGCCCCTTAGATTTCCAACAAGTACTGACTTGCATTTGACGAGTGATTTACCAAAACACTGCTATCATGTACTGGACACTGAAATGATTAATGGCAAAATGGGTTTGCCAGTCACTTTTCAACAAATCTGTTAAAAACCTATAACTAAGCATAAAAGGAAGGTTTTAGCATCGGTCAAGGGCTTATCAAAAAGCCAAATAGAAAAAATTCCAATAACTTGGTGCATAGACATATCATTTTTCCAAAATCAGTATTTATCAGTTTCAAATTCAATATATCATACAACCTCTATGGGCAATCAATCATTAACAAAATAGGCATGAGAAGCAAACTATCATCACGACATATCTCCAGCCCCTTTTGATCAAATCCAGTCATTTATTAAGCAAAACGGCATTACCACCAAAACTTAACCCCTCTCACATTCCAAGAGCGCAGAGTAATCACACACCAAGGACTCATCTGTATTTATTGCAGTAAATGACCACATAATTATAAGGATTTTATCATTTAGACTTCTATGGTTACATGAAATTCACCACAAAAACTTTTTGAGTGACACCTACTTCATCATGTATGTAACATAGCCTACTTCATCATTATGTAACATAACTCAATATTTTACATTAATTAAAAATTTAAACAAGTACAAAAAGGTATGACTCAATGACAAATATTGATTAAAAAGGGTCAATTATTGTGTTTCTTGGTTAAGTTGGGCCCTAGATAGAAGTCTTGTCTAGGATTCTTGTTTAGAATTTTTCATATTTGCAAAAGATGGTGAGAAATTTACCAATTGGGATTTTATTTAGCAATACTTGATAAGGTGATTCAAGGTAAGGAGAAGAAGTATCTAGGACATTTATTTTCTTAATATTTTTTGTATTTTCACTCTTCAAAGTGTCAATGTACACTAATAGGTTTCAATGCTTCTGTCTCTATCAACCATAGAGTTCAAAGAATGAATTAAACCCTAGCTCTAACACCAAATGAAGAGAAGTAATACCAATAAACCTATGCCGGAGAAGCAACGTTAACGGAGTCTTATATGCGATTGAAAGAAAAATGGACTCATAATATAACAGGAGAATTTAACTTGGTAAACCTGGTTAGGAAAAAACCTAGCAAAAACAGCACTCACAATACATTAAGTTGTTTTGCAAATGTCCTTAACCCAAATCTACTTGTGAATGTTTATAGGCACATCAGTATAGGAAACTGCTGAGTGGTATTACAATGCAATGACTATAAACCCCTAGGCTGAAAAACCACCTATAAGCGCCCCACAAAATTGTGACAATGTGTACACTCTATAAGAGGTGTAAAGACAGAAAGCATACAAGTTCCAACACATATCTAACAGCAGGTAGGATAGTAATTGACAAGTCTCATGTCTATGGTAGTAAGCATCAATGGCAGTTCGACGTACAAATATTTTATCTTTGTTTTTTTGCATGCAATTCCTTGTATAGAATTAATAATATACTTATGGTGTGTAATGTAGCACCAATATGTGATGATGGGTATAGTTGTGTGGTATATCCAAAACTATTTGTAACAGTCCAATGTAAGAAAAAATAATAAGGCACTACTCATTAGTATTAATTATACTGAGTTTTATAATGTACTCCTAATCCTCATATTGGGATGCAACAACCAAGAGAGTGCAATCATTTCCTATGATGAAATGTATGGATTGTGGCAGTATGGTTTGCTTTCTTTTGTGCCAGTGTTGTTGAGCTTTGTCCTTCAAATAAGATGTTTTTCATGTATTATGCTCTGGAATTATTGTGTGTTGTAGGCACAAGTGGCATTGGTTTCTAGGGATGTTGATAGACAAGGTATCAAGTGTGACTTGTCAATAGAAGATTGTCGTTTAAGCTTTGGCATATGTTATTTGCTACATTGTTTAATAGTTTCTATCACGTAAATCCAAAGGTTCACAGTGATGATCTTACACTTGCCAAGAATTCTGACCTGCATGCCAAAATACATTGAAACTAGATTAAGTTTAAGGCCCCACAAAGATGCTTACTACCAACTTCTTTACTTGTGCTAGTAATTCTTCATCCTAAGAGTTAGAATAGATTATTTCAAGGCTTACCCTTGTGCCTCAAGGACCAGGACCACTCCAAAGATATTAAATTATGTGAGACCCCTAGGTATCAAGGAGGATTAGAGAATGAATTCATCCTCTTCCTTGCCCCACTTTTTGTACATACAACTCATGTCGCACTTCATTCCCATTAGGTTTTGTCATTTATGTTCTTCTCGTGTTATCTTATCTATTGTGAACTTTCCCACAGTAAAGGCCTATAGGCCCATATGTTCAGTGTGTTCAGAACAGGGGCACTAGGCTGTGGAAGCCTATGATGAATAAATCTATCTCATATCTAATTGTCCAACTTGGTTATGGAAACCTCAGGTTCTTGAACAAATGAATCCATGCTATGCTCACAGCTCTTGCTCTGAGAAGGAGAAAACGAAATTAACACTTAAATTACCTCTACATAAGTAACAAATACCTCAATGTGCCCATGCATCCAATGATTTGAGCCTCAACCTCAAACCAAAATTTAGGTTATAGTCTCTGCACAGATTCTTACAGAATTTAAACCGATAGAGATATGAAGGTTTAAACAAAGCCGTATAGTCTCTCTGATTGTATATGACTGCTCTCCCTTTTGCTCTTACCTGCAGTGATACTCAGTCCTAGTTGCTCAGAAGTTGAGGTATGTTACTTGGTCAAAGCGATATATCCTGATTAATTTTTATAAAAATAATATAGAACAAGGAAACTGCTATACGTATGTGTGTATTATTTCAGAACGCGTGCTTTACAAATGCTATCATACTAAAGAACAGAAAACATACCAAAGTGCCTCCAAAATCGTGAGACAGCAGCCATACGAACGAGATCAGCAGGTGTCTCCAAATATTGAAGCACACGCCTTGCATTATCTGCACCTATTTGCTGCAGTAAATCATTCTCGTCCTCCAAGGGTGAATCCTCAATAACAAGTTCCATTTTTCCTAGACAACATATAAGCATTTAATGTGAGCTTTCCTGCATAGTTTCAACAAAGATGCCATCACACACTCCAATTACACATTCGCATCATCCTAATCAAAAACACTGAAAACACTATCAATCAATGAGAAAGTGTGCGTACATGTGTTTGTGCGTTTGAATTAAAGAGAACATCAACAATGAAAAAAATAAGTGCAAGGAAGTGATTTCTTCGATATATTCACATAAATCAATTTCATCTGAAGATAGGTGCCTCGACAGATAATCAGCTTTAGAATGAAGATACTAGAAAGCCCGAGGTAGTGTGCAGGCCAACATCTAGTGGTGGGTGTTTTCAACTTAATGAGTTGAGTTTGGGGCGTCATATATAACAGTAATGAATCAGAGCCAACAAGGATTCTTTAAATTAAATCATAGTAAAGTTGTCAATTAATAAGCAAGTTGGTGAACATTCATATTTTAGGGATTGAAAAGGACGAAACCAAAAGGCTCGAGGAAGCAATTTGCTGAATATGATTTCATAATTCAATTCTATCCAAAAATGGGCACCTAAAAAGATAATCACATATAGAATGCAAATACTACAAAACCTGAGGAAGGTGTAGCACTAGAACAAAAATAAGTAATGTTTTGAACAACATATTTGGTTCAATTCCACAAACTGATAAAGCAAGTGATGTTCATAAACGATGGCTATTGTCTAAACTAAATGTACTGAATCAATTGGCAACCAAACAGACACGACCTGGGCTAAAGGTTGGCAATTTCATCACTCTGAGATAACATGCCACGAAGGCTAAAGCATAAAACATTTTGTGCTCCAAAATATAATCACTGCAGTCGATAAATCAACCACTCAAAACAGAAAGATTGCAAATGGGACAACTAGGTCAATGATGGTCAAGGCTAAATTTGCATATTAATGCAGATTGGAGATGTGGAAGAGGAATTATATATATATCCTTGACTCGAAGGCTGTATGACAGAGATCAATGGCTTCTTTACCTGAACAGGAATACTCTACATGCCAAAAATTGTAAAGTGTAATGGAATGGAAGCCCACATCCACACAATTACCTATACAATTTCAACCTAACCATGGAGCTAAAAAGCACAGAATGGGCATTTCAATTCCACGAGAAGAAAAGAATTTTAGAGTAACCATAGCCAACAGTTAACTGAACTCAAAAGCAAAGAATAAGCACTTAAATTCCACGAGCAGAAAAGGATTTTAAAGTAACCATAGCCAACAGTGAGTTAACTGGAATTGAAATGAGCAAAATATGGCTGCCCTAAAAAGGAGAAAAACACATCTCTGACCTTGCAAAGCTTCAGCGCATGTGAATTCCATCCACAACATATAATCAGTTTGTTTAGTACATACCTAATTATAACATGCTTGTTATAACGAATTAAGCTAAACTAAGTTCAAGGCAATAGTATCCCAGATTGCTAAATGAATGTTTACTTAAAAAACTACCAATATCGTCTCTGAATTGCACTCCAAAACATTAAATTCTTGATGGGTATACCCTAAATCTTGATAGAATTCAAAGCAATCCTGCCAATCAATACAAGGAGAGACACTTTCAAGGGAAATCGACATGAAATGAAAAAAAAACTATCGGTAGCTTCAAAACCTGTAAACGAAGATTGTGACAGGGTAAGGACCCTGTCCGTTCAGATCCTACAGCTGTAATATCTCTATATATAGCTATTTGCAATGGGACGAAAGAGGATAGAAGGAAAGGAAACATTCATCCCGAACAGGTTTTACACTACGGTCAATTATTAATGCTCCATGTTGTCAAATCAAAACCCAATGAAACAAATAAAATAGAATTAATGTATTTTTTAAGTTTCATATAAAGATATCTAGTAGCAGGGATAGCCCAAATAGGGGAGAAGGCCCACTAGTCGTGCGGGTTAACTTTGTCAGCGATTGATGGAATATTGTAGAACCTTCATTTTTTTTGAAATGTATAGTGGCTTCTTATTTATCTATAACTAGGGTTTGGAGGTGCGACTCATCATTCAACTCACATTAGCACATCTATTGAAAAGTGTCTAAAATTTGACTTTTTAAAGGTTCGACCAAAGTTTAATCATAGAATGCCCAATAATTGAACAAAAAAATATCATTTATTGTTTGTAGAATATCATATTTTTATTTAAAATAAAATTAATATACAACATAAATGGACCAAATACCTATTGACAATCATAAATCTTTTCTATCTCTAGCTTTTATATTCAACACATATGGACCAATAGTTGAACACAAAAAAACTATTTGTTGTTATAAAAACAACACATAATTATTTAAAATACAACTTATATCAAACAAAAATGGACCAATAGTTGAACACTAAAACTTTTTGAAAATTCTTCACATGGTAAAATACATGTTATTTATTGTCCTCACCTTTTATATTTGTGATAGAACAAACTATTAATATAAAATTATCCAATGCTTGTACATTGCTACCCCAATAGTTGTACACATAAGAACAATATTTTTTCACTATGATAACAATACTTGTTTAAATGAGTGTTTTATTTTTAAATAATATACTTATAGTGGATAGTTATGATATTTTATTTGAGACAAAAATACTTATTTTAGTTCTTTATGAATGTATTTATGTTTTTAATCACGAATGAGTGCATGACTATTGGACCCTGCACGACTACTGGGCCCTCTCCCATAGTCTGTTTTCAAATCCATGGAAATTTTTTAATAAAAATGTTTTAAAAATTAATTATTGGCAATCTATTGGTTGAAGAGTTTGAGTCATTCTTTAGGCCTTCACAAGATAAGTACTTTTCAAATAATAAAATTTTGATGGTTTAAATGTATTATGTACTAATAGTGTTTTTCAAACAAGTGACCGAGTCTATCTGTTCCTATTGTGTAGCAAAGAACTTTTAGGTTTCATATTTGTCTTTGTAGTATTGTAATATTGTAATTAAAGTTTACTAGAGTTGAAATAAAATATATAAAATTTTAAATTAGTCGAAAAAAATTTAATGAAATTTTTGATAATTATTATATTTTTAGTTTTGTTTTTATTTTTATTTTTTTGTTGAGCAGTGAGTTGTTTTTATTTGTTTTGGTTCTTTAGATTAGGCATGCAAAAACTAATTGATTATTATTGTGAATTTTGTTATAATATGATATAAGATTACTTAAAAACCATACAAATATTGAATTGGAGCGATGATTTAACATTGAAAATTAATATGTGGCTCTATAAATATTGTGATTGAATTCATATTGAATGGAAATATGTAGAAACAAGAACAAATGGAATGGAAGAGTATTTGATTTGGGAAGTGAAATATAAAGTGTAGAGTTAGGTCTTGATTAGTAGAACTTGTTGGAACAATTGTGTAATAAAGTTGATCAAATATGATTCGTAAGGCAATAGTGATTATATTATATGCATTTTCAAAATAGAAAATTAATTAACTAGCGGTAGGAAAGTATATATTTAAATTAAATAAAATCAACTTATTGTTTCCAAATATAGTAACTAGGACTGAATAATTTAGAAAATAAATGCTCATTACTTCACAAGAATATGTTAATTAAAATGAATTTTCTTTTGAATATAAATTAAATAATTTATAATACTAATTACTATGATTCGTAAATGAAGATTGCCTTTAGTGAAATAATTTAGACTATTGCGAAAAATTAGATGCATTTTGAAATTAGAAAATTAATTATGTAGTGGTAGAAAACTAATTACTTATATTATATAAAATTAACTAATTGTTTCAAAATATAGTAAGTAGTACTAAATAAGTGCTTGTTAGTTTGCATAAATTTTTTAAATAATAATACTAATTTTCTTTTGAATATAAACTAATTATTTAGGAGAAAAAGTTACAAGTTGATAATTTTTGTAAACAAGTACAAATTTTAGTTTACATGAATAAATGATATTAATTTTTTATTTTTTATAGATGAGTACTACCAAAGGGGGTAGCTCCCTAGTACATTAGAAAAGAGGCAGATATGTGCCCAAAAAAATAGGATTAAACAACCAAAAATCAGCTCAAGGGTTCAGTTTGCCAACGACTGGTAAATGACGGTCAAGAGGCCACCCAGCCGGATAAGTTTCTTCAGACTTCCTTCATTGAGCTAGGCATTGTGTTCATTCATGAATCTAGAAAACGGCTCCATATTAGCATTCACAACACTAGACTGGAACACCTCCCAAGCATTGACCACGTCATAAGATTGACTAATGCCTCCCACGAATCCGAGGCACCCCAGTAGCTTGTTCTTCATTTTCCACGTCTTCTTCACTCACCATCGTTGGATCGAAGAACATGTGTAGGAAGCTCACCCAGCTCTCCGAGCCCAGATCCAAGGTAGAACTAGCAACTACTTGGACATTGGCCTACACCACGAACCCGCGAAGCCACACCACCACCCGCTCCCTGGATTCTATGATGTCAACAAATGCACTAATTACTACCTTGTATACCTTGCCATCACACCAATGCTGGTTGAGGTTTAGGACAGTGGAGACCAATCCCACAATTGCTCTATGCACCTCCTAGTTCCATGTGATGAAGAGTCTCCAACATTGCACGTCCATGGACTCCGTTGCACAATGACAGAGAAGACCGAACTGAAACACCATTTTAGCATATGTGACAACCACCATACTACTACGACCTGCCTTCAAGAGCAAGATAATCTCCCCTAAATAGATCGCAGAGGGCCTCCTTTAACCTGGGTAAACCAAGAACCAACGGACCAAAATGGCCTCGAATCCACTTCAAATCTGTCCTAACACACATGGGGGTACAACAGTTCCTCATCTTCAAGACTGCGTAGACTTGGAATAAGCGATAGAAGCAATCTAGTGGATCTTATTGTCCTCTAAAATCACTTCTTGTAGACCTGGCCACTGTACTAGAGAGAGCATGTGACCATCTTTTCTGATTGAGCTACTCCTAGGTTTGCCAGAAGATCTGTAGCTTTATTCGCTTCTCTGTAGACATGCAACAGAGAATAATCCACCATCTTCCCTAGCAAATCTCTAATAGGTGCAATCCAATCATTTATTTTCCAGTTTGGAGATTTCCCTATAGTGATTGTCTGAATACATAACATTGAGTCTCCTTCTATTTCCACGGAGTCAATGCCTTTTTGAATGCATAGCTATAATCCAAGCCACAAAGCCTCCAACTCTGCATTGTTGTTGGTGCATGTCCCTAGGTTCTTCGATGCCACCCACACACAATCACTCATAGAGTCTCTAATTATGCAGCTAGCCCCCACCATTCTGGGGTTGCCCTTCGCAGCCCCGTCAAAATTTAGTTTCCACTTTAACCTAGTCGGCTTTGTCCGAAAGATCTCCTTCCTATTAATTTTTGTTTTGGATTTTGTCATGAGCTTATTAGGGCTTAGCCCACTCCACGTCTTTAAGATTTCCTTGTCCCATTTTGAAAACTTTGATTTTGAGCCTAACCTGATTCTGTTATTCGCAGTCTCAATTATGGCTTCTTGGATTTTAGTAATGAGTTGTTGTTGGTTTAACGATTTCTCCTTAAATATGCGTCTATTCCTTTCCTTCCATATGTGCCAAACTACCAAGGATGGTTCCAAAATCCAAAGCCCACTCGAAACACCATTCTTATTCATAACTGGCCAGCTAGACATGAAGTCCCAAAGGTTACAGGGCCTGGGGCCGCAAAACCTAAAATTTTGTTGCAACCAATCCCAGCAAGAAGTAGACACAGGGCAAGATAGAAGTAGGTGATCCACATTTTCTTTTGCCTGTTTGCAAAGGATACATCTTGTCGGGCCATAGAATCCCAACCACTTCAATCTTTCAGAGGTTAAACAATGTTTGTGAATTGTAGTCCATAAAAATGCCCCCGCGTTAGGTAAGACTTCCTTTCTCCAACACAGACACGCCATCCATGACTTATCTCTTGTTTGTCGCGTCTAGAGACGATAACTGAGCCTGGCTGAATACTCCCCTGAGGCAGCTCCACACCAAATTATGGTATCTTCCCTAGCCAATGTTTTTACCAGTCTGCTATATATTTCCTTACGAACCTCCTCCGCCAAGTCGTGTGGAAGAGGTAGGCAAGTTATGTCCACCCATCTACAACTCCATTCTAGTGCATTAACCTCATGGCTAATATAATCCTCCACCGTTGTACCGAAACCCCTATGCAAATTATCAATGTACTAATCTAAGTTAAAGAGTTCGACCAGGCATTTGTGGCCATTCCATGAATCCAGCCAAGAAAGAGCTTTCCTTTCATCTCCAATTCTCCATGATAAGTGGCTTGTTATTAGGGATCTACAATTCACAATGTATCTCCACACCACCGACCCTCCTAGGTTTGCAACAATTAAAATTTGAGATGGATCAGAGCAATCCAAATATTTATTTTGCAAAATCTGGCACCATGTCTTGTTAGGACTTCTGTACATCTTCCAAATAAGTTTGGTACCTAAAGCATTATTTTGCAATCGTATCTTGCGCATCCCCACACCTCCATCATGCTTAGACTTGCAGATTGAATCCCAACCTATTAACATAATCTTCTTGTCCAACTTTGAGCCTTCCCACAGAAATTTCTTCAATATTCCCTCCAACTTATTCTCTGTTTTCCCTGGAACTTCGTAACAGGACATGGCATATATTGGGATAGCTAATAAAACTGCTTTTGTCATGGTGATCCTCCCAGCCAATGATAGCTAATTATTTTTCCATGCCATGGCCTTGTTTCTGCATCTTTCAACAACTTCCCGCCAATGTTTTGCTTTGCACATTCCTTCAAAGATTTGGACCCCTAGAAATTTGGATGGAAGATTCCCTTTATTAATGCCGAGTATCGCTATTATGGCTTGTTGCAGTTGAGGTCTCGTGTTGAAGAAGTAGACGTTTGATTTTTCCTTGTTCATCTTTCGTCCTAATTGGAATTCATATTCCAAAAGTACAACATTTATGTATTTAGCTTCTTCCATGCTTGCTTCTCCTAGCAATGTTGTATCATCAGTGAACTACGTGTGAGTAACTAGTTCTGTGTTTAGTGCCACCTTAATCCCATGCCATTCTTGCTGCAGGCAACTTTTCTTTATTGCACAACTTAAGGATTCGGCCATTATCACAAAAAGGAATGGGGAAATCGGGTCACCTTGTCTAAGACCATTTGTGGCTCGAAAGAACCCATGGAGTGATCCGTTAATCGCAACCAAGAAATGGACCGATGAAATACAATGAGAAATCAAAGTGCACCATTGACTGCAAAACCCAAGCCGTCTCATTATTTCCATGAGAAAGGACCAACGAACCTTGTCATAAGCCTTACTCACATCCAATTTAATGATCATCCCCACCTACTTGCTCGACCTCAAAGTGTGGACTGCTTCCGAGATGATCAAAATGCTATTGGTTATTTCCCTCCTGGGTACAAACCCATTCTGCTCTACTGAAATGACTTTGTCCAAAATTGGTTTCAATCTGTTAGCCAACACTTTCATCACTACTTTGTATAAGGTATCGCATAGTGAGATAGGTCTATAATCGCTAAAGGAAGCACATTTTGCCTTCTTTGGAATCAGAGTGATCACTGTATTATTCAGATCTTTGACAAAATGCCCAGTTTTCTGGAAATCTTCAACCAACTCGCTTACCTCATCTCCAAGGAAATTCCACTAGTTTTGAAAGAATCTAGCAGAAAAACCGTTTGGACCTGGCACCTTATTTGGGTGCATCTGGAATAATGCCATATGAACCTCCTCCTTTGAGATCCGTGCACATAGCCTTGTGTTATCTTCGTTGCTTACTCTGGGGCTTATTAACTCAAGGAATTCTTGATTACAAACCTGGGGAGATTGTTCTCCCAGAAGGCTAGCAAAAAATTTGCACGCAGCTCTGCCAACCTCCACCCCACCACTAACTTGCTGACTATTTTGATTCTATATTCTCTCAATCTTATTGGCCACCCGTTTTTCCAAAATAGAGGAATGAAAAAAATTTGAGTTAGAGTCGCCATCCTGCAACCACACCTCCCTAGATTTATCTTTCCAATAGATCTCCTCCCGCTTCAAAATTTTAGCAAGACTTTTCTGCAAATATTTTTCTCTGGCAAAATCCTCATTTGACATGCCTTTTTGTAATACTTTTTCATTAAGCGCTTCTAGATCAACTTCCACCTTCGCTTTTTCAGTGAAAATATTTTGAAAGTGAACCCTATTCCACTCTTTCAATTTTTGTTTGATTACCTTCAATTTTTTAACCAGTCTGAAGCTGATAAAGCCTCCTACCTTCACTTCCTTCCACCAACGTTCCAAGAGTTCCAACCGATTTGGGTCGTTCCACCACATATTCTGGAATTTAAAGCTTGTTTTCTCTGACACCTAACCCCTCGATATTGAGAGCTCAACTAGGTAATGGTCAGAAATAGATATTGGCAGAATACTTGCAGACACCCTCCAACCGAAATTGACCCAACTGGGCGGAATTAGGAAATGATCCAATCACTCTGCAATGGCTGTGAAATCTTTACGTCTATTGGTCCATGTAAATAATCCATTTTCCATGGGGCAATCTAATAGCCCACATTCTACCACAAAGGCCCTGAAATCCAAGTGGTCTATAAAACACTCCTGCATCGACCGCTTTTCTCTGACAGTTCAAGAATGGCATTGAAATCCCCCCAACAACTAATTCATCTTTGGGAAGAGTAATAATATAGTTCAGTACCTTTTCCCATAAAAGGGCCTTATCCACTGTCCTTATTGGACCGCAAATATTGAAGATTGTGAAGCTACTATTGAGACTCAAATCAAACACTTTCACTGCCAACCAATTCACAGAGGAGGATAGTATTTCAATAGATACCTTAGCAACTTTCCATAACAGACCTATGCCACCCGCAAAACCTTCAGAGTCTTGAAAAAACCCTTCCCAATATCAACAGTACTTAAGGAATTTTGACTTTTCATCCTCAGACAATTTTGTCTCTTGTAACAAGATGATGCTACTATTGCTCATTTGTAGTTGATGCCTAACTAGGCGCCGTTTGTTAGGGGCCTTCAGGCCCTTGACATTCCAAGTGGTGATTTTCATTGTTTCCCAACGGAGGCAGTTCCTCCCTTGGTACTCAAATTTTTTGTGATACTAGTATATTTTTTGGCCACCGCTTCCTCCTCTCTCAGTTGTTTGGAAGATTTCCTACCTCTAGTGTTGATAGATGTGCCAACTTTTCCCAAACCCAATTGATTTAATGCAGATTGAGATATGCATTTGTCATTGATTATATCCAACTCATCCTCCATATCAGCATTTGAGTCCAGGTCCACACTGTCTCTTGATTCAATTTCTGCCTCATCACTTTCCATCACCTATATCCCTCCTTTTGATTAGAAGGCAGCGATGACTTGGTCATTTTTTCCTTGTTGTTGAGTGGAGCCTTTGGAGTTTGTGGCACCTCCGCCATTACCTTACTCTGTTAATTCTTCTTTTCTACTTGAGCAAGCCTTTCCTTAAGGCTTCCCGAATTGGTTTCAATATTTCATGGAGAAGTGATCTCTAAATGTTGTGTGCTTCCGTTCTTACAGTTCATGGAGCCATGCGTTCGTGAGCCGCATTCACAACATTAATGTTTTGGTAGTTCAACCTCAACCTCTTGCAACCAATGCTCCCCATTTACAATCAAGCTAATACTGCGAGGAATTGAGTCAACTGCCGCAATCTTGAGTCTGGCATATTTATATAAATCTCCGTCAAGGATTTTCATGTCGATCTCAAGTAAGGTTCCTAAAGAGCGGCCAATTTTCTCCAAACAGTCTCCCGCCCAATATTCCACTAGGAGATTATAGAGTCTGATCCATACTGGGTTGTCATACGACTTCATTTTAACCGGGTCGAAATTGTGATTCCATGGTTGCATATACAAGGGCTTTCCATCCATTTTCCAAAGATCATCCTCTGTGATTCTTAACTTTGTTTTTTCATCCACAAATACTACCAAAAAAAAGCCCTTCGGCAAAAATCTGATCAGTACCTTCGTATCCCATTATTCCTTGATCCATGATTTGGTCTTTGCATGATTCAGTGTAATACCAATAAATCGGCAAATAAAGGCAGAATCCCGGAGAACCTCAGCGTCCTCCTTGATTTCCTCGGATACATCAATCTCCAAGACTAATTCATTTGACTTTTTTTCAAGATTTACTAGGTCTTTCTTTTGCCATACCTCCTTCTTTCCTTGCCCTGATCCTTCGCTTTTTATTTTCTGTCGAGCCCTCGATTTGGGTTGTACCTGTGTTTCTGTCGCCACCTTTCCACTTCCGCTCCAACCTTGTCTACCAGAGGGAGATTGCCTCGACAATGAAGTGCCCATTCCCCCGGGGGTTTCCGGAGTGTCATGCCTTTTCTTGACCACCTCGCATCCCGTTATGGCTAGCGCGTTTTGCAGTCGATAAGCTAGACTACATTTGTCTTCCCATTGTCCACCCACATATATCCATTGAGGAGTATGGGCTCGAGTTGTTTCTTCCTCGTAGGCCGTGATTGGTTCGTCACCCCATCTCACCTTTCCATTCTTCTCCGCTTCGCACTTCTTGGCTTCTGCACCGCCTAGCGAATTCTTCCATTCCTGCTCCTTCGCTTCTGCGCTAACTTGCAACCTCTCCATTTTTACCGATTTTGGTCGAGGGTGTTATATTTATGTAACTAAGTCAATTGAATAAATGATATTAATTAGTTTTTATAATTACAAATTGAAATACTTTTGTGAAAGAATTTGCCAATGAGATAAATTACTTAGTAATAATCACAAACTATCTTGTGATTTGACTAACATTAATAAGTTAAATTAATTGAAAATGTTGAAAACTAAATTTCCTTTGCAAATAGTATATTTTTTGTAACTTAAAAATTGCTAAATATTAATCAATGACAAATAGGCCATAAAAAATCACCTTTGTGCAAATATTAGTAGACTTTAAGCACAAACAAAACCCAACAGTCGGCTAAGATTTCATGAATTAACTATGTAGTCACTGCATGTGTACCCACCAGCCCTCCAACACATCTCGTACCCATGGTCCAGAAGACCTTGCTCAAACCGTTGAGTTTCCCCTCTAACGCTTGTACTTATCAAGTATGGAAAATAAACAGACGACTCAAGAAGTCGCGCCAAAAATAGTATGTTGAGGCTAGTGGTTTGGAGCATTTCCAATACCTCGTAATGTGTAAATGATGAACAATTGTAAATGGGAATGGTTTTCTATGCCTTGATGCAGTGGATAGCTTTCAGGCATCAGCTATGTGCATAGATAGTAGAAATGGAAAAGGTCTTAGATGTATACGTGTAAGAATATAGACCGGGAAGAATTTTGTCCTTTGATAAATGCATAAGATTATGGTCTCCAAGTTTTGTGACGAACCTTGAGGCAAAAATAAATGTTTTATTGTTTAAAAGACAGAGGACATTTGCTAAAGAAGAACTGAGTTTTGGAGGATGTGATAGAGGTGAGTTGTTATTGGTTTGTAAAGTATTAGAGATTCAATCTAGAAGAACTTAGAGTATTTGGTAAAACCTAATTCAAAAGCATATAGAAACAAACAACATGTGGAAAACTAATTGGCCTAGGCAAGGTCTTGTTAAGTGTGAATGCATTGACTGCATTTTGTTAATATTGTCCTTGTAATAGGAACCATTTTTTGGGATTGGAGTGGAGACAAAGATCTGTAGAGCTGCAAAGACATTTGATTCTTGAGGTAGAGAGCGAAAGGTCAGAGTATCAAATGTTTTTGCATGTTTGTTTGCAAGGATGTTTGATTCTTGAAATGTGTGGTAAAATTGTGCAAATTGTTTGAATTTGTCTAGTTTTTGTCCATTGCAAAAATGTCGTAGTCAAACTGCAAAAATAGCTAAAAAAAACTCACAAGCTTTTCAACAAACTATAATGAAACAAGAATAAGCACAAACAAAACCCAGTACTTTCCTAAGATTTAATGAATTAGGTATGTGTTCATTGAATGTGTACCCACGGAGATATCAAGTTTCATAAACACACAGCCAAGCCATTCACCAGCAGTGCACTTTTTTAGAATAATGAACATGCAAAAGCGCAATCAAGAGGTAGAAAACCCACAAGGTTTTTAACAAATGAGATTAAGCACAAACAAAACCCAACACTTGTCTAAGATTTCATGAATTAAGTATGTGTGTACCGACATGCAATAAAGCAGCTCAAATAGAACTCAATCAAGTATCAACTTAATCTTTCATGTCTCAAATATATCATCTATCTCTCTCTCTCTATTGCATATAGTAGGTCTGCCATTCCTCTTTGTATAAGCAAATAAGAAAAATAGAAACACATTATAAAATTTGTCAAATAAATTTCATTGGCCAGCTAAGTATGACAAATTGAAATGCAATATATGCAATAGCAACTTTCCCTTTAAAAACATGCATGTTTTGTATTGCTAATATATTGCATACTAAAAAGTTGCAACACCGAATTTAATCCATTTAAACCGAAACATAAAAAAGTAAAGTATTATCTAGCATATAAAGGGAAAAGATGTCAACTACAAAACAAAAATAGTAGAAAGTTTTAAGTCACAGAACATGAGATATAGTTATATAGACGAAGAGCCAGCAACAAAAGCATAACAAAAAAGAGAAGACCAGATTGATGCAAATATTTGATGTCTAGTGCCTATCCAAGCAATCAAGCCACAGTTAATGCATTGTAAGTCTCTACAGTGGAGTAGATCTAAAACAATATTGCTCTATATAGCAACAACATACTACTATTCTAATGCATCAATCAACGGACAAATTTGTTCCAAGTCTATATTCTCACATGTTCACATATAACACTCTTGCCATTCTCACCATTTGTGCACTCATTTGACATTCACAACGTGTGCAACACAACAAAGCATACACAAGCATTACCATTTATAGTTGTTCACAATTCGCATACTACAAGGTATTGGGATTGCTCCAAAACAGATAAATAATGTTTTTCAAACATCAAAAATATGTTCATAAATGCCAAGTATACAATGTTCCCATATTTCTCTAATTTACTGAAACAAAAATCAATAGTAGACCTACTACAAGACAATCAAATTTCATTGGCCAAGCAAGTAATACAAATGAAAATGTTAAAATTAATAATTGAATGCAAATTGTATCAGCTTTTCTGCCATCATGCACTTCATGTGCATGGCATTTTGCTCAAAGGCAAGTCACTGCTGCGATCAAAGCAGTTCACTATTGCAATTGTATAATGTACATTGGAAAATGATAGGTTTTTCAATCAATCTATAGCTAATGCATTAAATGCCAGCAAGTCTACTACTCATTTTTGTTTAAGTAAATTAGCAAGATAGAACTCTATGTATTTTCGCAAATATTTAATAGCTAACAAACTCTAGTGAGCCATAACAATTAATTTACAAAACATTGAAAAGGGGAACCCACAGCCAAAAACATGTAAGCTTCTCAACAAACAATAAGCACAAACCAACACGCCTCATATTTCTTGAATTAACTATGCATTGTCTGCTTCTGTTTGCGCCAGTTGTCTATAACATATCAAGCAGGAGAGAAGTACTCATACGAGGAGAAGGGTTGTTACTCAAGTAACTTTGTAGAATGTATACAATTGCAACAAGTTACTATTGCAAGAGCTAATAGCATATTTAGTAACAGGTAACAAAGCTTGGGTAAACTGTTGAAAAGAAAATTCAACAAATGCAATTGTGAACATGCCTATTATGCTATTGCTTATTGTTTTATCCACAGAAACTTAGTAACTATGAAAGTAACCAAGAGAGAAATTAATCAATGGAATAGGCCTACTACTGTTCTTTGAGTAAGCAAATAAGCAAAATAGAAACACATTATAAAATTTGTCAATTAAATCTGAGTGGCCAACCAAGTATGTCAAATTGAAATGCAATTTTTGCAATAGCAACTTTCCCTTTAAAAACATGTATGTTTTATATTGCTAATATGTTGCATAGTAAAAACGTGTAACAGTAGAGTTTAATCTATTTAAAGGGTAGCATAAGACGGTAAAGTATTGTCCAGCATACAATGTATTGCATAGTGAAAACATGTAACAATAGAGTTTGATCTATTTAAATGATAACATAAGAAAGTAAAGTATTGTCTAGCATATAATGGAGAGACATGTCAGTTGTAAAATAAAAGTAGGAAGAAGTTTTGAGTCACAAAAACATGAAATATAGTAATATAGGCAGAAGAGCCAAGAAGAAAAGCATAACAAAAAGGAGGAATGTAGGTTCGTGCAATGGCAAGCAGTCTTTCACTTGCTTCTACTTCTTTGTCACCTGCAATATCATTATTATGGTTAGTATGAAAGCTAGTCTTTTTATATAATTATAAACAATTTTAGGAGTTTGAAAAGCAAGAAGACTATTTGAATCAGTATTGCTTTATACCTTGTTGTGGCATAAACTGTTTACTCAGTTAGGCATATGGCCTCTATGATAACATTGTTTTGATTGAGGGTGAAATGCCCTTTGGTAACAAAGTCCTGTAGTGCAAATATAACTGTTGACTTGTCCTTGATGTAGTTTTCATATTTAATGTCTTAAAGTACGAGCAAGAGTTGTTGCGGGACATTGCTTTGAATTAAGCAATGAACTGCTTGATTGTCATTTTGTTGTGATGATTGCTTTAGGATGAAGTGCGTATACATAGCTCACCTCCTTGTCACAATGACTGCAATGAGCAATTTCCTATTGGAGTGCACCGTAAGTATTGAATTTATATTTGCAACTTGGGCAGAAAGCTTCAAATGGATTTGACAGTGCGTTTGTTGTTTTTAATGTCCCTGAAACCTGAAACATTTGAACATAGATAGTTAGAAGCAATAGTTTCATAAATTTTAAATGAAAGTGCATAAAGATTTTTAAAGAGTCACCTTAAATGTTGATTGTAGCAAAGAAGCTAACTTGTCCAATCTTCTTTTGTTATTCAATTTGCAAATAAATGTTGATCGACACATGTGGAACATGTTCTTTTGATCAGTGTTTTTTAAGATATTTTTGAAAAGAAAGGTTGGGGTTTTGTTTCTATGTAGCAGTTCCTCTATTTGCAAGTATTGTTTTTCATGAGTTGAACGTAGTTGTAGTTGCGTGGTAATGACAAAGTTAGTCTTTGTTACAAAGAAATTTTATTAAAGCAGACAATGCTATAAAAAAACATTAGAATGGATTAGTGGCATATGCTGGTGAGACATTTGCACTTGTGCTCTGTCTGATTATGTTATTCCATCTTTGATATCAATTACATATTGGCTACTGACTTTTTTAGCACCAACAACCAAAGCACCTATTGTTCCAATTGGATACTGATTTGTGGTTGCTAGTAGTTGGCTAATAGTAGTATCTGGAATGAAGTAGTAGTCTATTGAAAAACGAGGTAGGCTTTCAACTACGCTTGTGTCTATCAATATTAGTATGCAATCATAGTCCCCTCTACCATAATCTATTCTAGGAGCAATTTGGAAGCTTGATATTGAAACTTCCATTCCTAAAACTATTTTATGCTCATGTTCTTGCACAAGGTATCAACTAATATTCAGTGTAATTGTCATTTTTGCTTTAAGGTCTGTGAGATCTGCATGCAGTACTTCACATGTTCTATTGACTTTGTCCAATGTTGCTTTGTAGACAACAAGGACGTCACCTTGGAATGTGTCACTAGCTTTTTTTGCATTCAACTCTTCAATTGATATAGTCTTTTTTATTTTTGTTCTACAAACAGCAAGAGGAATATAAATGTTATATTTGGACAATGCAAAAATGCATGTCATAGGCAAATAGGATAGGTTGTTTACCATTTGCTCGTGTCTTCCTCCATTTCTTATTCTTGTTGTTGTGGTCTTTTTGTTTGATCCATGATTTTCCTACAAGCTAGTGATTTAGTATTGTGGAATTAATTGGAGAATTTATTAGCGATATATGCTAATGTATGCTATAATGTTGAATTGATTCAACCAGTGAAGTGGAATTTTAGGAAAATAGGAAAGTGATTAGTCCAATATGCCTTTGATCTGTAAATATTACATACACTTGTTATTGAATTTGACCAGATATGGTCAATTAGCGGCTTGTGTAGACTATGCGATTCGTTCAACAAAAAATGAATTTTGTTAGTTTGCATGAAATTTTGAAGTATTGTTTTTCTTTTGTTTTTTTAACACATGTCGACATTAAAGTCACCCACAATGTACAGTATGTTTTTTGTATCTATGTATGCAATTATAGATTGAAGAATTGTGATTATTTCTTGAATGGAAGTATTAGGCCTTGCATAAATATTACAGATATTAAGTTCATCAATGCATTGTAGTATTGTGACTGTGATGGCTTCAATATTTGTAGAGTTGTGTTCTTTTGTTTTTGATACGAACAAATTTTTTTTGGTAAACATTGTTATGCCATGTATTATGTTCATACCAAAGGTATTAAAATATTGCAATAATATATTAGGTTGTAAGGTATGCATATGTACTTGCAAATGCAAAATGTCTGATTGCATTGTGTCGTAGGCATTGGCAATGTCATGTGCATGTGGATTTAATGAACGAGTGTTTAATGTGCATAGAAGCAGTTACAGTGCATCGTGTGTACATGTAGCCTAAATATCGAGCTGCCACTATGCAGTTGATTGCAGGCGATGCATTTCTTCATGTATCTTGCCCTTAACTTTGAAGTTTTTGGTGGTTAAAGGTTTTAGCAAAAATAATGAGTCTATTGTCTTTGTTTGTGATAGTGTTGTGTAAGTTAAGCCATGTTGTCTTATGCCTGTTGGGTCAAAATCCAAAGCTTGCATTGTCATTCCTTGTGATCGGTGAATGGTTCTTGCACATGCTAGTTGTATTGGGAATTGTTTTCTAATTGTAATTTTCTTGTTCGATGAAATATTTTGAATGGCTCTAGCAATGTGCAATATAGGAACCCATTCCTTGTCGATGAGATTAGTGTAATATTGTGCTAGTTTTGTGCACTATTGTTGTCCAATTGTTGGATCAGAAAATTTAATCCAAACAATATCAATGTCATTATTTGTTGTATATGCTTTAAATATTCCATCGGACCCGTTGACTAGGCCATCTTGCGTATTGTAATTGCTTGCATAGTTTTCAACAAGGATATCATGTTTCAAGTATATTTAAGGTGGAAGAGTAGTTGTATGGCTATAAATTCGTATTGCATTATAGTTTTCCTCATACTCGTCTATTGCATTTAGCACTATCATTTCACTGGAAATAAACAATAGCATTTTATGGTTGTGCACCTCCACATCAACTTTCCTATAGAACAAGTATGGAAGTGTTGGGTCTAAAGGTGCAGGATGAAAGAAAAGTTGGTTAAGATAGTCTATGTCATCATTTGTTTGTAAGCCTATTCGTATTCTATTAAGGATTGCAATAAACTTTTCATCCTTTTGTCTCATAGTTGTGACCAATGAGTAGCATTTTACAATGGAGTCAAGCACAAGTTGCACTTGGTAAAGATCACCACAAAAAAATGTATCAAGGTTTGCAAAGTACATTGTAGGCATTTGCATTATGTTTTGTATTCGTCTATCAATGTAGCGTAGAAATGTTGAGCCTACTAGTGAGATTTCATCTATAAGGAGCACACACAATTGATCGTAGTGCTTGGACATATTGTCCAATGCCTCAGACGCTAAGGGCAGAAAATCTAATGTATGAAATGGTATGTGAAATGCTGAATGTAGTGTGACTCCACCTAATTTGTAAGTTGCTTTACCTGTATATGCAGTTAATAAGCCTTTTGGTTTGTCTAGATTGTTGTTGATTGACTTGCTATAAATGTGAAGTAGAGCTTGGTATATAGCTTTTGTTGTGAAAGTCTTTCCAATTCTAGCTCCTTCAATCAAGAACAAATGCAAAGGCCTATCAATGTTATTCATCTTTTTCATTATAACATATTTAACAATTGCTTGTTGTTCTTTGTTTAACATTTGTCTTAGTTTGTAGTATTCATTGTTGTTAATTATCTGTGGGTGTTTGGCAATTTCAAATGCATTGTGTAACATTGTATTTGGTTTTATGCGCTCTATGTTTGGAAGGTCTGCTTGAATGTCATATTGTTCTGTTTGGCTAGTTTTTCTTGTTGTGAATGACTTATTGTTGTTTCCATCGTCAAGGGACTCAACATCTTTAAGTTCTTTTTCTATGTCACCCCATGCAACACTTGTGTTCTGTGTGAAAACTTTGCACGATTTTTTATAATGGTTTTTTCATGGTGCATGTATGCATGTTCCCATGAGTCAAAGTTTTGTTTTAATGTATTCTTGTTTATTGTAAATGGTACATAGAGCATCAATTGCTCTCAACAATGATTCTGCAGGTCTAAGTGCTTGTTGAAGTTAATAAAGCGTATTACTCTTGGTTTAGTTATTGGGTTTATTGTAAGGTTTTTTTTATTGTAACTCGCAACAAATTATGCAAGACATATGTCTATCAATGTTTGAGGACGTATTAAATAATAATCCACTATAGATTTTGAGAGAATGTTTTCTAAATCATCTGGTTCATTGTTTAATTGTTTGACAGATTTTAGAATGAATGTATGGTCACTATAGGATTGTGTGTCAATGAAAATGCATTTTCTTGAACTAACATTTAGTGGATGTGATAAAACAATGTGAGTAGCTTGTTGTGCTAACATTTGTTGCAAGTTCAACAATGTATTTCCAAGTTTACCAATCATTTTTATTGCATTAATATTTGTTTTTTGGTGATCCTTATGTATTCTTTTGAATGCATATGTCATTGATTTGTCTATTTTTTCAATGTAAGAGATGCAATACATTGTTGGGGCATATGCATTAAGCACAAATTGGGCATCTGTATTAGCCTTCCAAAGGTGTGGCATTCTCCTTGCAAAACTATTGTTCCATATTTATGATGGTTTTCTTTGTAAAAAAAGTGTTGGCATGTTTAGTGTAGAGCTCATAGTTGTTATATAATCAATTTCAGACATGTTTATGTCATTTAAAAACATGTCCAAGGTGTATTTATTGTCATAGTTTGCTTTTTGCAGTGTCGAGTAAACATTGACAACATTTGAAGTTATTGTTTCAGTCTTTTCTAGTATTGGTGAAAGTATTTGTGTCTTTCGCATTGGTGGTAAAGGGAAATTATATTTGCAAACTATTTTCCTTGGTCTTTTGAATCTCTTTGTGTGGTGATTCCTTTGTAAACTAGCCAAGTCAGCCTGCAAATGATCAATGATACAAGTAATGTACTTGTCGACAAAAGCTATGATCTCTATGTTGTTGTTTTTTGTATAGATTGGTGCATTTTTCACCCATATTAGCTTATGATCATGCTCATTTCCTCGATTTTGAAACTCAGTCACTGAAAAGTAATCAATAACATTTCCAAACACAGAGTCATTTGTAAGCATCAACTTTTTCATTGCATTTATTCTATGTCTATAGTATCGTACACAAGTAATAGGATCCTTCTTGATCAGTTCAAATTTGTCAATGTTCATTTGAGCAATCGACTCTTGTTGTTTTTGACCTAATTGATGTTGTTTGTGTAATTCTTGTAGCGTGTTTATTAAAGGATCCCAATTTTGTTCGACACTACTAAAAGTGAGGAAGAATGTTAGTGGTCCTAGTTGTCGTATCATTGCAAAAACATTTTTCTTAAGTTGTGTATAATCTAGGAATATTTTTTATGCTTTTGAAGTCAACATATCCAATATCTGATTTTAGAATTCTTTCAAGATTTGGTTTGTGTTTCACATCCTTTGCAACTAGCTTGCATCCTTTTAGTTGGCCCTTTCGTATTCCTATGGACATTTTAGACAAGACTTGTAGTATTAGTATCTTGATAGTTTTGAAAAATATGTTTGTTGTGTGATGTGTAAATTCTTTGTTTGATTGTAAAACTTCCCATTGTGTAATTTTGTGATATGTAAAGTTTTTTACAATGTCATCATCACGCGGCTTGCCAAAGAATAATGTTGGGAAATTCATTTCCTCAACATATTTGTCTTTAAAGATTCCAACAAGATAGTTTTGTTCTCTAGGTACAATTTTAATGATTTTCTCTTGCATGTTATGTATACTTCTAAATTCTATGAATCCATGGACCAAGGTTTCAGATGGATTCTCATGTTCCACATCACTATTTGACTCAGTTTCAATTGTGATAGGCCCAGTACTTTCTTCAAGTTTATCATTGGTATGCAAAAAATGTTCCCAATCTTTGTTTATTTGGACATTTTGCATGTTGTATAGTGTTGTTTTTGACAATCGGGCCAAAGCTTCCATGACAAGGTCAGATCGTACCATGCCCTTTTGAAATGCATTTTTGTATTCCAATCATCTTTTGAGTGAAACAACAATCATTTGTGTGTTATTGGTTGATTGTGGTAATGCCCTTTGTATAATTCTAATGTCGATAGGGACATTAATGATAGATCCTGTTAGACCTATTTGAGATCTTTTGTACCCTAGTTCCCAGATTTGTGCAAATGCAATTCTAAGCAATACAAGTCATTCCTCTAGTTGAGACAAAAGTTGGACATATGACAATGGTTTATTAGTTCGTATTTTTTGTGGCACAACATACTTTGGTATAATGAATTGTTTTAGTGCGGAGTAGCATATATGGCATATGCAATCTATCAATGCTATGGATCTTAACTGTACTAGTTCATAATATATTTCCTTTTGCTTGTCTTTGAATTTTCTAGTATCTTTGCTAAAACATATCATTTGGCAGATTGTGCATGTTTATTTTGGTGTATCTTGAATTGTTGTTTCATAAAGCTCTACTACTAACATTTTTTTACCCTTATTTGATCTAAAAGGCATAGGTTGGTTTTCTTTATTATTATTTCTAATAAAGTGTTTAAGGTGTTGTAGTCTTACAATAGAGTTATGATTGAGATACTTGTGTTTGATTGTATGAATAGAATTGCTCTTGTCATTCTTTAGCTTTTGCTTTTTGTTAGCATTTGTATTTTGGTATTGTATATTGTTTCTAATGAGTTTTTAAAGTTGATTTAACCTAACTGGTTGTTGGGCATTTGGATTCTATGGCTGAATTCTTAGAAGCAATTCAAAATGCCCACTTTGAGGGGTTGCATTGTGGAACATAATGGAATATTCTGGCAAATTGGATACATTGTTAAAGTGCAAGTACTTTATCCCTGATGTTGTTGACCAAACAGATATCTATATATTCAACCATTTGGATAGCCATTGAATACAAAATACGTCTCCCCATAAGTCATTTTTATCGTTAGTGGCTGTTGGTTTCGTGGAAAGGCGCATCCTGCGTAGATATGTTTCTCGGTCATGCACTTTGTGCAATCTATAGAGACTTTCGGGGTCTAGTGCAAGGTCATATGATCTAATTGCATCTTTATCTTGTTTTTCTAAAGAAGTCAAAAAGTAATCTATTGTTCCTCTCAATAGCTCAACCGATGTATACTGATTGTTTAGTAGTGTTTCTAATGAATCAAACAAGTAATCTCCAACGTTGTACTTAAATGTACCTACTCTACATAGTTTGTTTTCTTTTAATACATTGTTTATATTGCAAACTTGTGAGCACTTTGCATATTCATATCTATCAATGTCTATTGTTTCCATACTTTGATATCTTGTTTCTATTCATAATGCATATAATATTAGGTTGTTGAATATGCTAATAGGCCTTAATATGCATATATGTTGAACCTTACATACTATGAACATAAATGGAGGGAAAGAAAGTTGATCTTTTGTATAAATGTTAATTTTTGCACTACAAACAAAAAAGCAACAGTGATCTAAGAATCTAACAGGTTGTATTTTCATGTTTAACAATCAACTGTATTTGCAACAATGTAGATTTTTGTCTCATGCTCAAATTGTAACCAACGGATCCTGTTAGAGGGGAAAATGAGACAAATGAGCATAGTTGATGACATGTTATATGCAATTCATAAACATAAAGCAATCAATGCTCAGTGAATTCTGAATTAATAAGAACTCTATTATAAAAGTCAAAAGTGTATTTAATAATAGATAACAAAGTCTTTGTAAGTTTTAACAATTGATTTGGAAAATCTTGTTTACAGGATTTGTAGAATCAAAGAAAACTTAATCAAGTATGAACTGAATCTTTCATGGGTGAATTCTATCATTAATTTATTTTTCTATTGCATAAAGTAGGTGTGCTACTCTTCTTTGTGTAAGCAAATGACCAAAATATTAATTTAGTTACATCATTGAAAAGTACCAACAAAAACAATAAGTTGAGCCTAGTGGTATGCATCAATCTCAATACCTTGTAATCTGTTAATGGTGAGCAGGTGTATACGAGAATGCTTCTCCATGTCTTGCTCGACTAAGTGCATAAATAGTGAGAATGGCAAGAGTGTTACATGTGAACCTGTGAGACTATAGAGTAGACACAAATTTTTCCTCTGATTAATGCACAAGAATATGATCTGCAAATTTTGTAAAGAACGTTGATGTAGACAAAAATGTTCTATTGTTTGCAAGACAGGAAACATTTGCAGAAGAAAGATTACTTTAGGAAAAATGTGAATAGTTTATTAATCCAATAACTAATCAAAAAATGGACAAAATGAATGTCATATTGCAATGGTTTCATTTGCAACTAAAAGACAATAAAGAAATTATCTCTTTTTCTATTGGTTGGAGTACGCCTTTTATTCATTTTTGTTGAAGTAAACTGGTAGAATAGGAAGGTAGTATTCTTGATGTAGTCAATACATGTTTAATGTATTATGTGTTGTCCATAAGCATCAAACATGGAAAAAAATGATAAAATTTGCAAGAAAATAGACCAACACAATATTTTTTCCTAAACATTGAGGCATTAAATACAATTTTTGCAAGCTTTGTTGATAGGTTGATAGCCACTGAAGCACTGAATACATAGGCAATGCATCGAATGCTTGTACAGTTTAAATCACGTTGGTCAACGTATTTAGTTTCGATGCTTATTGATTTAGCTACAAAAAACTATGCTATTTAGGAAAATCTCTCAAAGAAAACTGTATAGCTTTTCCACAATTGGAGGGCCTGACAGACTTATCAAACATGGAATAGGGGAATGTAGAGCTAAAAACACACAAGTTTCTAAACACACAATAAACAAATGAAAATTAGCACAAATAAAATTGATCAATGTGTGTTTAATAGACTATTGTTTCTGAATCGCCAGTCATACTATTTAATGCATTAAACATGTATTGACTTCTTTAGTATGTACCAATTGACAGGCAAAGGTGAGACAATTTGCATTCAATGATTAAATATTTGCAAAATATAAAATGTTCTCCTATTTTCATAATTTACTTTAACAAAAATGAATAATAGACTTGCTCCAACCAATAGAAAAAAAGTTATTTATTATCTGTAAATTGCAATTGAGACTACTGCAATAGCAACTTACTCTTTAGCTTTGCTAGTGACTAGCTTGTCTATGTGTTTGTGATACTTGATAACTAGTAATATCGCTTCTTGTTATGAAAGCTAATAAGGAAAGTGGGTAAAGTGAATGGCATATGCTTTGAGCAAGGTCTTGTTGATTGTGGAGGTGTTCAATGCATTAATTATGTGTTTACTGCCTAGGTGGCTAGTAGCCTATCAACAAAGCATGGAAAATTTTTATTTCATGTTTGCAAAAATTTATGATGTTGGTCCACTTTTTTGCAAATTTTATCATTGTTTTTGTGGTTCATGTTTCACTATTGCAATTGTTAGTTTATGTCGATAGGCAAGCTTACATTTGCATTTGTTGAATTTTATTTTGAAATAGTTGCTTATTGTGTT